>JAIPRN010003025.1:0-24683 GCA_025469175.1 Geopemphigus sp. TES_GeoC_2020 | reverse complement strand
AAAAAATTCCGCGTTTGTTTTTTTTTTTTTTTTTATTAAAAAAAAAAGTAAGCGTGTCGTGTACATATTCGGTCGATTGGATGATACATTTAACGTGCTTGGAAACTAATTTTCGTAATCAACGCGCTACGTATTTTTTTTACTCGTTAAAATACGATTTCTTTAACGTTTCTTAATTTTCACGTGTAAACAATATATATATATACGACAACAGCGAACGATAATTCGCTCCGATTGTGTTTTATTTTTTGTATACTTACACAATTTAGACGCAACGCGATTGTATGGAAACGTCGACGTATGGATCTCGGTTACGTAATTATAGGACGGGCATTTGGGCGACGGATCCTTTACTCCGTGGTCATATTTTTTTTTCCTACAAATTTCGTAACGCTTATCGTCCCGGCATTTCACGGTTAGGCCGAATACGATTTTGTCGTCGAATTCGTAAAGCTTTTTACGACTCCGCGCCGTCGTAGCGTGGTGGTGTGCCGTTTCGTTGTCCCGCCATCACGGCTATCGCGGTGGCACTATCGTCGGCCGCTCGTAAAAAGGCTAGCGGCCATTTCGTAAACGTTTCGCACCGGTCGTCCGTCCGTTCAATTTCGCGTCGACTCAAAACGTCTGCCCCACCATTACGCCCCGGAGCATTCGTGTCCGCCGTCGATATAGGTCGCCGCGTAATTTTTTCTAAACGCTACGCGCCCGGAGGAGTATACGAATACGTCGCGCGCCACAGCGTAGGCGGGTGTCATTTTTTTCGCGTCGTGAGCTTCGCGTGCCGTGCAAACCTAACCCAGTTCAGCGCGTTACGCAAGCCGGCGCGAGGTTACGAACGCCCGGACGGTTTACGTTTTCCTCGCCGTTCCGCCGGGACGAAATTTCGCGGACCGGAACCGAAAGCGAAATTATCGTGCGCGCCGTCCAGCGACCAAACGAGCCCGGTCGAAAAGCTAGCACGACACACGACGACATCACGCAGTCCCGAACGACCCGAGACGGTTTTCCGAATAATCGTCGTTTCGTGCGCGTGTCCGGGCCGAAGTTCGTTAAAACGGCGCTTTTACGAAAACGCCTCGTGTACCGGCGCGTGCGTAACGTTCCCACGGCCTTAATTCAAAGCCGAATTCGATGTTTATCTTATTCTCGCGCAAAATGCGTAATAATACGATCGGTCAGTTACGTCACCGCGATTAATTAATAACAGTAGCGTTATTTCCGTCGGCGCTGTTTGTTTCGCCGCTAAACACAAACAATTTGACTAGTTGTAGGTACGCAAAAGTCCGACGCTTTTTCAAGCGTGTACACACACACACACACACACGCCCCTTATGGTAGTCCTTGGCTTCAATACCGCGCGTACCTTTACGATTCGTAATCGTTTCCCGCGCCGTGCTCGGCCGCAATAATATATACGACGCGCGTCGCGAATTAACATTTATTATAAAAAAAAAAAAAAATCGCGACGAGGTAGTCCCGCGCGCGCATATAATGTACGGTCGTTTACTGTTGTTTTTTTTACTGAAAAACGTGTACGTTACGTACGTAGCGCTATAATTTATGCGCTCGTTTTTTTTATCGAGCAACGATCGGGGTTTTTTTTTTCGTTTTTCGCGAAACGCGAATAAGTTTATACGCAATGTGAAACGACGACGTACCGTACGTATTATTATACTAAACGTTTCAATGACTATTTAAATAAGCGTTAATTACGTGCCCGGCACGACGAGTTAAACCTATAATTATATATATATTGTATTTCGAACGAACTTAACGCGTTAAACAGCCGCTTTATATGCACGGCCGAACGCGTTATTCTCAAGGCGTTATCCGCCCAAATACGAACGCGCGTACCGGACCGAATACCCTAATTTCGTGATTTAATAATCGCTTTGTACTCGAGGGATTTACCCGATCAATCCGTCCACGTATCGAAATACAATTCCGTCGACCGGTTAACGACGGGCGTATTAATATAAACGCGGCGCGTCTGAGCGCGCGAATACGGACAACTACGGAACGGAAATTCACGGCGATCGGTGTCCGTCCAAACGTTTAATTTGTACTCGACGCTTATATTGATCAATGCGGTGGCGTCGTACGTACGGGCGCCGCGCGAATTGAATCGGGCGTTTTACGCCGTCCGGTCGGGAAAAATAGGCGTATCGATTCGGTACACGACGCCCGTGTATATTACGCGACGCGGTCGTCAGTGCCATTGTTTTAACCGTAATTAAGGGGTTTATTTACAATAACGTCCCCGCCGTACGGTAATTTGATTAGATTAAGATATCAGATTAATAGTGTACGCCGTGTACGGCTTAACGTATCGACGTCGGAGCAAATTATACCTCGGAAACCCGTCTGCAGCGGTCGCCGTCCGAGAATGGGAAAAATAACGAAACGATTACAACTCGTTTTACCAGTTTCCCAGTTAACAGAGAGATTACGCGCGAGTACGATATTTTCGAACCGAACCCGGCCGCTGTTTTGTTTCGGGCGTTTGTTTCGGTTCGCACGGTCGTTACAGTTACGCGTGTAGTAGTCACGGGACGTCCCCGGCTCGGGTAGACATACCACGGTAAACAACAACAACGGCTTGTTCCGTGTAGTAGTATACGAAAGACGTTTTAATTATTGTTGCCGTTCGTCCGGACGCGAATTTCGTAATGGGATTTTCGCCGTTACGTCGATTATGTAGAATTATTAAATTATATTATAGAATTCCAACGAGACTGAAAGGCAAGTTCTATAAGAGTGTAGTGAGACCAGCAATGTTGTATGGTTCAGAGTGTTGGGCGGTGAATAAGAAAATGAGCGTAGCCGAGATGAGAATGCTTAGGTGGATGAGTGGGGTGACAAGAGAAGATAGGATAAGAAATGAATATACAAGAGGAAGCTTAGGAGTAGCGGCAATTATGGATAAAACGAGGGAGAATAGACTTAGATGGTTTGGGCGTATTATGAGGAGAGAAGATTCAGAAGCAGTAAGAACAGTTATGTAATTGAGTGTGGAAGGAAGAGGAGGAAGTGGCTAAACACGATTGAGCAGGATATGAGGATTGCTGGTGTGTGCGTCGAGGATGTGGGAGATCGGGGCAAACGGAGGTCTAAGGTGGCCGACCCCAAATCGATGATGATATAAATTATAACGGGGCCAGAATCGCCGGCGCGTGTTGCGTCCGAACGAGAGGACGAACTCCATCCCGATCGGAATACAATAACGACCGAACGGAAAATACCGATTCGTTACGAAATCACGCGTAATACGGCGTGACGTCGTTTCGTCCGACAAGTGAGCGGCGTCAAGCCCGTCATTACGCGCGCGGACAAGTCGGTTAATCGGGAACCTACCCGGGTAGTCGAACGCGTTTTATTCCGAAACACGGAAAGCTTACTACTTTCAGGCGGGCCGAAATGTCGGACCGTAATAAATCGCGCGGAACGGGTGCGCCCGGGGGTGGGGGCGGCGAAAAAAAAAAAACGCTCCGCCACCGATAATTGAATAAAACGGACGTCTCGTTATCTGACGCGCGGTCGGCGCGCAACAGGTTTTTTAATTTAATCGCGTTTCGGTCGCCGTATAATATATTTGCCGAACACTGGTGGTCGGGCGCGTACACAGATACGCGCGCGCCGTATTTATTACGCTCGTATCGTTACTATTGCCGTCACGGAATCGCGCGTATTGTAATCGCCGATTTTTTACGGGTAGAGGGGGGGAGGAGGAGGAGGAAATCGACAAAAATAAAAACCAATACGTACTGCCCGTGTCGTACTAATTCCCCCCCCCCGGGTTATAAATCCCTCCTTAAAAAAATTTTAAGACGAATTAATTTCGTATATTTTTAAACGATAATAACGAAAAACTGAAATATTTTTAAACGTCCATACACTTTATAAAATGTTCGTTAAAAACGAATAATCTATTAACGTTTATAATATGTTTCGTTACGGTCGTCCGATTAATTTATTTAAAAATTAAATCCTCCCCCCCACCCCGAAAAAAAATTCCGGTCTAAGTACGCCGTCACGGCACAACTACCCGCGCGTACGCGGTTACATCGTCAACGTCTTTCCTCCCCCCCCGGCCGCCACCCGAAAAACGGCGGCCGGTGTACGCGCGAGACGAGACATTCGCGACGCATCGTCCCGCCCGTTTCGGAGTCGCGAAATCTACGAGTATTCTCCGAACGTTAAATCGACGAAGCGGGCCGTAGGAAACGCTACATAATATACGTATTGTACGCGCCTCGTAATTGTCGGGTTTCCAAATAAAGCGCGTATTGTTCTACGAGGTATTCGTATTATTCACACTAGGTCTCGCGTCGATATCCGGGCGGCGTGCGCGCCCGTAGCAGCGTGCCCGGTGTACTCCCGGGGATTTCGGTTTATTCGAAAAACGTTTAAAACGAAACGCGTTCCCCGCGCACTTTAAACGTCGGTTTAAGCGGTCGTTTCGGGGACGTCCGTCGGTTTCGCGACGAAAACCGTCGAAGCGAATCCGCCAAATTTCCTTTTACCGAACGTGCCATTTGTCGTGATATTCCGTATAACGTAATACAATAAATACGCGTGTAACACCGCCGGTCGTTGTTCGACGCCTCGAATAAAATTCGTCGCAATCGAACGGGACGGAGAACTATTTTCGTAACACGTTTGGCGTAAATATAATAAAACAATAACCGCGCGTTACCGACCGTTTTTATTATTTTTCGCCGGTTTTTTCGTCGTCCTACGAACGCGTCCAACGTATATTTATGTAACGACGACACGATACGTACGTTATTGTGTACAGATTTGTGTTGGCCGGCTACGGCCCAATCTTCTTCGGACCGTAAACACGAAATATATAATAGTAACGACGAAACGAATGAAAAGAAGGTCCTCCTCCTCTTCTCTCACGCCGTTTATTATAATACGGATCGCGTGTATGAGCCTGTGTGTGTGTGTACGTGTGTTTTATGTACGTATACACTTTAGTAATCACTACCACGGCGCGACCGTTTCGTCTTTTTTTTTTCTCTCTACTCGTTCTTTGGAACAATGGGGACCGCGTCTAAACGAGGCGTGTGCGTCGCCGCCGCCGCCGCCACCACCACCATCGCGTTCAAGGCCAGTGGTGGTGGTACGTAGTCATCGTTGCGCGTGTGTTTCTTCTTTCTTCTTCTTCTTTTCCTCCTTCTATTCCTTCCCAAAGGAAACGGCGGTGGTCTGCCGGGAGGTCTGTGTCGCGTTCAATAAAAATAATGCCCGTAGTGGAGATGTGCGTGTGTGTGTGTGTGTATACACACGCGTGTGCGCGTATTTGAGTTGGTCGTGGGACGACGAGTACGATATGTGTAATACATAAACACACATACGAGACATCGTCTTGTGACAGAAAAGCGCGGAGAAATAACGACGATAATATTTAATAATAATAAATATTGCGTGGTCGACGGGCGGATTTTTACGGTTTTAGTTGTTCGGGACGATCGTATGTGTGTACATTTGGTTTAAACGACGCCGAGAAACGGAAATTTTCCGATATTTTCCACCCGAACGAACGTCCGTAAAAAGGCGTTTTTGAAACGTCGGATTTCGACAAAACTATACACGCGCGCGCGTTCGGAACAAAAGAAAACCCGTTAACGTTTTCGTTCGCGTAATTTCTCGTCGCCGAACCTATCGGTCGAAAATCTCGACGATCATTCCCACGACGGGGGAACGTTTCGTATATTCGCGTTCGGCCGTCGGGACATTTTCAATTTGGCGTTTCGTACCGAAATAATCGTTCTCGTTTGCGCGGCGGCCCTTTTCCAAACGGCCGCTTCCCGGACAGTCGGAAATCGTTCGGACGTATTTACGTACGATTCGGACGGGGGAAATGACAACGGTGCCTCGGCAATCCGCGCGACCGTCGCGTACGCGGCGAATTCGCGGTCGGGCGATCAGGGGGAAGGGGGACCTAAATCGCGGTCGGCTGAAGAGAAAAAAATCCGTTCTCGATTTAATCTCCGGAAATACCATTGCGCTGGCGTGTGCGTCTCGGTATCTATCGTTATGTAGGTAGTCCGCGGTTATTACCGCTCGTTAATTCGCGTATACACCTTTGTCTCATTGTGTACCGCGCGCGTACAATGTACGCTACGTAATGCTCCCGGTCAGAGAGCCGCGAATCGCGCTGCGCCGGAACGGCGTGCGACAACTGCCCCGTCACCTTGGAAACGGACGAGCGAATATCGGTACCGATATTCGTTCGTAGCGGACGGCCCTACACGGAATTTACGCGTCGACGAATCGTCGTCGACGCGAAATTCGACCGACCGTTGTGTCCGTTCGTTCCAAGCGTACGGCCGAAAACGTCAGAAACGTAAATTCGTCCCCGTAAAAGCGCGCCGCTTTAAGCGCTCACTACGGCCGGCGTTGTTTTTAACGTACGCGTCGGCCCGAGCGAGTTTAAAACCGTCTAGTTTCGTCCTACGCGTAATATGCCAATACCGCTACGCCGACCCGGTTAAATTTAGAGGCTGGCGAAACGATATTCGAGCCAAAGCCGTCGATCGAACGAAATAATGGACGAACAACGTATATATTACTTCGTATTTCGTTCGTTAAACTCTCTTCTTTGACGTTTCCGATAACGCGAATTCGTGTCCCGTAACACGTACGCGGTTTTATGTAAAGAAAAGACGCGGTTACGCGTTTGACGAATTCGAGTTACAAACGTAATCTAATTACGCGTACAAGCGAATGGAAAACAAACGTAATCGAAATAAGGCGAGTTAAATTAACGACGCGATACTCGGTTGAAAAATCCTCGGTTATCGAACGAACAACAAATCAACTAGTCGAGTTTTAAGTAAAAATGGCGAAAATATTAGCCGTAAACTCGGCGAAAACGTGATACACTTGGCGATTATTTCGTTCGCCGATTCGGGCGAACCGTTGACGCGAAAATACGTCAATGTCGCGATTTATTATTAAACGAACGTACTCAAGTTCAAAAATCGAATTCGACGCGTTTCGAACTTCGCCCCTAACTCGACAAAACTACACTTAATAATCGTAATAATTGACCGCGAACAACCAAGTACATATACGAGATCTACGTAAATCGAGATTAGTTAAATAATTTCGAAACTAATTTTGTAGGTTTGATCGCGTTAATTTTAGTCGTACCGACGACTTGTAGATCTTCGGATTTTCGTCGTAGGTAAAATTTGATCGAGCGAAACTCGCGGTTTGTACGTTTTCACGGACGACGAGTATTCGGTAATGCGTCTCTCCTCTAACGCTCTTATCGTATACGATACGCGACGGTGTTGAATTACGCGAACCTATCGACCCGTACTGTATGCGTTACGTTTATGCGTGCGCGCGAACCTGCGCCAAACGCCGTGTACGTTACCGTACGAACGCGTAAAGGAACGCCCGAAATTCGGGGCGGATTTCGTTGACGAATCGTCGGCGGCGCGAAGTAAACGGGGAACGGTTTATTAAATCAATTTCGGAATATGTTCCTTTCTCGCGTATTGGCGCGTACGAATTGCCCGTGGTCCGTTATTGCACGGTACCGATTTGTCGGCGTACGTATCTCGACGGGTAACGCGCGAACGGTGTACGGAGGAAACGACGACGGAGGTTGGCCGATTATTCCGAAACGATAAACAATTATCGAATAAACTTGCCGGAAGCGCGCGGAACCGACCCGTTCGGTTTGACGAGGAAAATCGCGAGCGAACAAATTGACGGCACGAATGGTATCTCGGGTTTTTTCACATTTTTTCGTCCACTCAGCCCGATACGAATCCTATAATCGTTTTTTTGTTTTTTTACCGATCGCGTCGATCGTTAATTAAACCGATTCGCGACCGTTTCCCGCGTTTTTACCAATTTAATTTTTCGTTTCGAGTGTGTATACACGGTGGCCATGATACGAGTTCGCGTATAGATTTTTATCGAACACTCGCGTCTCTTTCGTCACGCCGTTCGATTTGTCGCCGTCTTTTCGGCCTTATCTATTTGACAATTGCCGTAACGTCTACGTTATTCATATACCTTATAATGTCCCTTTGAAGTGCCGATTCGCGTATAAAACGACGATAGCAATAATAATCAAAATAAAACCGAGCTTCGATCGAGACGTGTCGTAATAGAAAATTGTTTCGCGCGATACGGTATTAGGCGGCCACTTGTGAAACCGTCGCTCGTGTATACTTGACCTAGACTAACGCGCGTCGTACACTCGGAAATAATCGTGCGTTTTGCCGACTTAAGCCAATATTGGATTTCGGACGCAATAATGGACCCAGTACTGTTTAAACGTTCCCGAAACGGTATAAACGAACGACGAAAAAGAACCCTCGATGACCAACGGGACGTTTTCCTTCGCGCGTTATTTAAACCGGCCGGATCCGCGTCCCCGTAGATGACGCGTATTTATGGATTAATATGCGAACGTACACCGTATCGGAGGGCCAAATTACGCGGCGTCGTGACGGTGTTTTCGAGCAAAATCGCGTTTTGTTTCGGACGGCGTGTAACGCGACGGTTTCGTTGGACGCCGCGAGCTGTACTCGATTCTCGGATTTGACTATCGGGGACGCGAGAAAATGTACGCGCGTAGGTCCGGAACGTTACTAGCGGTACCGGCCAAAAGTGTTCGGCCGAACGGGAAAAAAAAAAAAAAGGAAACGCGCGCCGGTTTTCATTACGCCGCGTCGACGACAGAAACGAAAAACAATGTTTCGAAACGATCGTCGTACACACGCGCGCGCGCCCGCCCGTCACCGTGTGGGAGGCCGAACGGCTATATTTATAAACCGTTTCGTCGTCGCCGTTATTCGCGCGCGTCGGATAAGAACGACGTCGGTCGTCCGCACTTGCGCAAAACGCGACGTTTTATTTAAAACGGTTGGGAAACGGCGGCCCGTAAAATTCGCTTGGTCATAATCGTTACGTCGCGTTACCGTCCGATCGAAAATCGCGCTTCGTCAGCCGTGTACCCGAACGCGCGCGAAAAACGAAAATTACTCGACGGCCCGTACGAATAGTTACTTAACACGTTCGCTGTAAATCAACGCGCGTCGGCCGCGGTGTGTTAAAAGAAGACGCGCCCCGGGTTTTCCCCGGCGAAATTCGCGCTTATACAACGCGGTTACGCGATAGGTTTTTTTTTCGCGCGCGTATCTAGATACGATCGTTATACGAACGGCAAGGAGGAGAGGCGGTTGGGTTGGGTGAGCGGCAGACGCGTAGGTCCGCGAAATAATAAACGACGTAATAATATACGGGCCCGTACTCGGCGTACGTTACGAAATTCGATTGCCAAGCGAGGTTTTTCCGTCTCTGATCAATTTTTAGAACGATAACCGTACGCAAATCGCGATCGACGTCCGCGAATCGGGTTTCGATTCGTTTTCCGCGTTCGATCGCCCGAAGTCGGAAATCACGGAACTTCGTGATATTTAATTCTCGTTACGCTAATATATATATATATGTATATATTCGCGTATTATGACGCGCTTGCGGCGTCGTACGTTCGCGTACGTTAACAGCGCCGGGCGAGTCGTTTCCGTATTTGTAAGTCGGCGTTTTTTCGACGGCGTCGCGCCTACCGGTTCCGTATAGCTACTTAAAACGATTCGAACGGCCCCGGGGGCATAAATTTATTTACGTCCGAAAACGCGTTTTTCCGTTAACGTACGAACAACGGAGTTTCGTATAGTTCGTAAGATAAACAGGTCGTCGTTATTGTGAAAATTGCTAAATACGCGATGGACGGCCCGAACGACGAAAGCGAACCCGAACGTTCGTTATGCCGGTCGCGAATGTAGAGACGGTCGTCGAATCACCGTTACCACCGGGGCGCGTTTGGTATCGAACGGAACGCCGGCGGCGGGCGCGATGCGCACGACGTTTTTGACGACGGACATTTTGCTTTTCGCAGTTGGTCGACGAGCTGGCCCGGAAAAAAGCGGACTACACCAAGCACCTGGAAACGTACCGGTCCATGCGGTCGAGATTCGAAGAGCACTTTTTCAAAAGTAAACGAAACACCTTAGCCGGCCGGTGTTCGCGGCCGTCGTAAAACCGTTCCGTTTTCGGGCATTTTCAGGCGGCCGGGGCGGACGGAAATTGGACGACGTCCGGGAAAAGTACCAGCGGGCCTGCCGGCGGCTGCATCTGGTGCACAACGAATACGTGTTGCTGATCGCCGAGGCCCAGGAATCGGAGAAGGACTTCCAGACGGTAATGATGCCGGCGTTTTTGCAGCACCATCAGCAGGAGCTGGAGAACATCGTCGCCGATTGGTTAGGGTCGTTCCTCCCCCGTCCCATTGATTGGCCCCCCGGGGGGGGGGTAATTGACCGTAATTAACGGGCGTTCTCCTTTTGGGTTTTCGCAGGAAGAACGCCCTGACCGAATTGGCCGCCCAATGGAATCCGGCGTCCGAAGAGTTCGTGCAGATCGGCCTGCGTATGGAATCGTGCACGGACATCATACAGCCGTGCGAGGAATACAACGATTATAGCAAAAAGTCAGTGATCAACTCGGTTTAACGTTACCGCGTACTAGCCCGTACGCCTCTAGTGAACTATACCGAAATTCGGTCGTCCGGAAATAAACGACGTGGCCGGAATTTTTTTTTTTTTTTGTCGACGGACGCTCGCTTTCGATCGAAAACTACGTAGTCGTCCAACGGTATACCGATCGTCCGTTCCGAGGTCCGTTATTTACGCCACAAACGGGACGTTCGATACGACCGTATGTAACGTGCGAAATACACGCCAACGCGTTTTCGAACGCTTTTCGAAACGTTTGCTTCGTCGTTCGTTATTAACGTACGAACGTGCGCGAAAAACGCCGCGGAACCGTCGAAACTTTTACGACGAAATAAATATATCCCACCGGCGGCCGGTCCTTTATTTCCGCGGACGTCGCGAGTTCCGTATCCGCCGGAAAAACAGCCCGGCAGTGGATAAGCGACGTAAACGGTTCGAAAAGTATTCGACGAAAACGCGTCCGGCAACGCGAAACGCTCGACGGTAAATATTTATATATATATATATATGGAAATACCGTACGCGTGCTTACACGGAAACTATTCGCTAAATTGACGATTTATTCGTTTGGATATAACGAGCGTTTTTAAAACGGGTAATCGGTATTTTTTTACGTATTAGCCGAACACCATTCGTCCCCCACCACCAACTCCCGGATACTTTACGTTCCACGTCCGCGTAGTAATCGTCGGTAACGCGAACATGGGCCCCGGGGGTTTCGATATAAATTCTCCGTACACGATCGGAAAGACGCGCGCGCGCGAAAAATCTCGAGAAACACGCTCGAGGTTAGGACAAAGTCTCCGAAGTGGTTACGTTTCGCCCGCCGGTCGTACGTTTACCGCGGTATATAAACCCGACAACGGGTACCGCGGGTAACCGCCGCGGTGGGATGCGGTTTTATTCGGACGGGCGATTTTGCGTACAATAAACCGGACGGTTCTTAATAACCGCCGGGGCGCTTTCGCAGGACTGATCGGAAGGACGCGGGCATCGCGTTCGACGACGCGCTGGTGCAGGGCGACACGTCCGGCCATCTGCAGGCCAACCAGCTGGCGGTGGACAACCTGACCATGGACTGGGTGCGCAACAAAATGACTGAACTGGAGAGCCGGCTGAAAGAATGCCAAGACGCCATCGGGACCGGCGCGGACAACAAGTCGGAGAACAATTCGTAAGCGTTGTTTACGTCGACCCCCCGAAACGCGCGCGCCAAACGAACGTAAAAACGGCACCGGGACGACATCGGCGACGGAATGTTCGGCCGCGGTCGACTGCGCCGTAATTAGAGTACGGCGTCCGCGATCCAGTACGACGGGCCGTCGTTATTTTTTACGATCGACGGTACGTTCGGAATTACGCGTCGATCGAGTAAACGCCGGTCGCCGGCGGCGGTTATTCCTCCCGACATTAGCGCGTTTTTACCTCGTCCCCGAATACGTCCCGCCGACCGACCGATCCCGACGGAATCGTCGCGCTCCCCACGTACGAACGGACACGGATTAACGACGGTTCGTTCGTCTAGAGCTGTCGGATACTCGCCCGAATTGTCACGCGCGGTTCCACCGTGCACCGATAAACGAACGCGTTTCGGGATTCCGTTGTGTTTACCGTAAAGCGACCGACTGGCGTGTCCTCCGTTCGTGAAAAATGTCGCTCGATCGTTCGGAATTCGTACAGCGACGCGGCCGCCTTTCCGTTCCGTCGTTCTCTGTTTTTCGCACAAACGTCGCGCGTTTAGATCTAGTCAACGCCTAGACGTCATAGTTTTACGAATGCAATGTAGAGGGATAGGTCTCGCCGTCCGTCCGGCAGATTCGTTCCGTTATCTCGCGTTTCCACCCCGCGCCCGTTCCCTTTAACAACCAACCGTCCCGGCGCGTCACTATTTACCTTTTGTCCGTACACAGCCCAACCCGCACGCCCGTTTTCATTATTTACCGAGTCCGACCGACACGGGCCGTCCGTTCGTTTCCGTTTCGTCGTTCCGTTTGCTCGTCCGCCTCGTTCGGCCACACGTTTAACAGTACGCGATGGGAACCGTTCGAATCGACCGGTTTTACGGTATCCTAGAAAAACGAAAACCGTCGTCGTCGCGCCCAGCGATTTCAATATCTATCCGCATGGCGTACGTTCGTTTCGAATACAAGCCGACTATATTTACGTATTTACGGTTTTACGACGAGTTTTACTCGCGAGCGATTTTTCGCGCAGAACGACGCACGTCCCGATAGCGGGTCGTATCTTACTCGGTAACGTTGTCCGAACTTCCCGAAATTTCCTCGAGCGCGATTGCACGGCCGAAAAATTACGACGGTGAAATGTTCGACGATTGGTTTTTTTTTTTCGTATTTTTCGAAAGCTCCGCGCGTATTACGAACTCAGACGTGTGTCGTCGTGTTCGTCGGTTGTAACAAACTCGTACCGGCGTCGCTCGGAATCGTTTATTTTTCGAAGACACGTTCCGAAAAATCTTCGGCTAAGTGTGGGACACGCTCGGCACACACGACTTTGATAGCGGTTCGCTACTTCAAAACGTTCCGAACTGTCACGTCGATACCCGCGGAACGTTCGCTACGCTCGTCCGTTCGTTACATTTCGCGATTTCTCGGCGAACCGTTTCTATTTAAATCGTTCTACGCGACTATGGGAGGGCGTTTTCGATCCGGTCGCGTGGTACGCAACGGGAGATCGCGAAATTGGATAAGAGTGAATCCAGTTTCGCGCCCACGGCCGTGTACAGACGTAGAACCGTTAAAAAACGAAGCGCGTGTATCTTTCGACGAACGAAACTACGCGATTTTCCTTGCCCGTAGATTAGTTATTCCGTAAACCGGTAACATAGTCGTGCGTATACGGTAATGATACGTTACGAGACCGTATTGTTGCGTTACGGCCGGTCACCAAACGTACGAATCCGTTTTCGTGTTTTATAGGATACGTGGGACGTGTATGGCGTAAGTTGGTTTCGCGAATCGCGGTCGTGTTGAACGACCCGCAAATACACCGTAAATATTTGTTTACCTATTCGCGTAAACAAATAACGCGCCCGATAGTCAGGGGCCCGTGAATCGACCGTTTTCCTATTGGTAGTAACGATAAACGGGCCCGTCGTACGTTCACGGGACGTTTGCTTAATAAACAATCGCGTTTTCGATGTCGAAACAGTAACGACGAAACAACGCGCGTTTCTCCCGTTGGTTCTTACGTGAACACGCTCGAACGTGCCCTTCCCCCCCCCCGACCGTAATCGATAAATAAACGCTTTACGTCACGCACGGTGTTTTTCCCGCAAAACGTGTCCCGGTGTTCCACTCCGCGCGAGAAATTAATTACGAAAAAACATACGCCCGAGCAATACCGTACGGCGTGGGCGGTCACGTTTGGACGTGCGCCCGTTCGTCTCGTTCGTACTTGAAAAATATATATTAATACATTTACGTTCGGGCGGTACTCGGTTTTTTATCGTCGTAACACAGTCCGATACGGTCTTTTGGCGCGCGTGAAGAGGACGCCTCGGTGTTTTGTGGCGTTCGCGTCGTTTTCGGACGAAATACGGCGCGGCGATTTCGGTTTATTTTAGTTAACATTTCGTACTTTTAGCGAACTACAATTGATCGAACTGCAAAGCGAAGAGCACAGGCTACAGAAGCAAGTGGACGTGATCAAAAAAGCGCTTTTCGAAATCGGTTGCGAAGAACTGCCATCCGGTTGCGATCTTCCGCCGTTGGACATACACGACATCGACATTACCGTGAGCGACGTAAAATCAATTTTTTCGTTTTTAAGCGGCGCGTTTTCGAAAATTGTCGACTCCCCGCGTACCGTGACGCGGTACGATCGCGAGCCTTAAGTATCGTATCGTCAAATTCGCCCGATTTCCTTAATGAACTACGGTCCGATCACGTCCGAATTTGTCGGTCTACAGAACGGAATTTCGTCCGTATATTTCGAACGCGCGCGTACTTAGAGCGCGCTGTTCGCGTATTCCGTACGAGAAAAGCCCACGGCGCGTTTCTTTTCGGTACGCGAACGACGGTTTTCGGTACGAAGAAAAAATTACGGAGCTCCGCGCGGACAAAGACGTTTCGTCGTTTTTCGCTTAACCCGTCGGATCCCGCGCAGGTGGACGGCGGCGGTACGCTGAAAAGGCCGTCGTTGGGCAACGTCAGCCAAGCTTCGTCCATGATGACCATAGCCACTACACTAGCCACGTCCAGCTTGGTGGACATTTTGCGCAAACCGTTCCGCCGCAAGTCCGTACCGAATTCGGGCGGCGGCGGCGGCGGCGGTGGCGGCGGTAGCGGTAACGGCAGCGGTAACCCACAGTCGACGGACACGCACCACACGACGGGGCAACCGAACCATTGCGGCGCGGTTACCACGACCACGGCTAGCTCAGGCGTAGGTCCAAACAACGCGGATAACAATAACCACTATCATTCCGACAGTCTGGACGGTTGCACCGACGGATCGGTCATTGTGGACATGCGACCGATCGTCACGCCCGTACCGTACCAAACGTTTGCCGACAACAACGCTAACAATTATTTACCTAGCGTGGTGAGCTTTTATTCGTTGTGTTTTTTTTATACTAACGCGCGCGAACTACGATATTGTAAATCTACGGCGGTTCTCGCCCCTCGGCTCCTCCACTTTCGAATTTTGAAAATCGATCGGAATTCGAAAACGAAAATTGAACGACGGAGTAACTTTCGAAAGCCAAACAGTTACGAAAATTGGCCTATTTTCGCGCCGAGAACGACCGCGTGGTCGGTGTAAACGAGTCGAAACAGGCGGCGCGACGACCGTAAGTACGTAATTATTGTCCAGTCCGACGTTTCGCGCTAAGCGCAACAGCGAGCTTGCGTATAACGCTCGGTTCGTTACTTTTCTTGTGTGCGCCAAACAAGTGGCGTGCAAAATGCGCCGTCGGTAAAGCGTAATTATTGCGTTCTCTCGCGAATTCAGCCCGACGTAATTATACGATTGAACACACACGCGTGGAAAACGGTACGGGAAAGTCCGGCACGTTCGAGCGGAAAATACGCGTAAACTTTCCTTGTGATTCGAACAATAACGGTCTTCCGACTTGACGTTTTCACTCGGTATTTGCCCGTAACTATTTTAAACAGTTCGCCAATTTTGTTATTCGTACGTATCGCTCGTGTTTGCGTAACGTTTTCAGCCGCCCGACTGGAAAACAAAAAGCGTTTGATTAAACCTCTGTTCTCGCGCAATTAACTCGCAGGCTGGATAATAAGAAAATAATCGCTTTATAAACGAACCGTCGACGAATACGAAGGAATGATGCACATTTTATGTCGGACACCTGTTACGAAATAATAAACGAGAGAACGAATATAATTTTGTTTTGAAAACACGCTTTACAAACAATCCACCTATTGTATTATAAGTTCGCGACGATAATAAAATAGATTAAAAAAGAAAAACATCGAGTATTATTTACTTTCGAACAGCCGTGTAAACGACAACGCAATAACGATTACAAAGCGACAAATTCGCGAACGCCTAGAGAGAGAGAGAGACGCGTTATTTTCGGACAACGTAAGGAATGGAAAAAGTTAACGAAAAAAAAAAAAAAACGCGTCGTACGTCCCTATTACTTCGACCACTGTACACGGAGCGAGATACACTCGAAAAATGTCGAATGTACGTTATTTCTAAATACGAAATACGTTAATTTTTACCCGTAAATATAATAACGTACTAGGATACGAATCGAATCGAAAATTCGGAATTACGGAAATCGCTTGCAAATTAAAAGTCGGTTACCTATTCGTTTAATATTAATCGATCGGATTTAGGTAACTAAAACATTTCGCGGTATAAATTGCAATTTTATAAAGCCGAGTGAACTAGCGACTCGTTATGAGACGTTAACGAAAATTGTTACAAAAAGTCCGACCCGTCAACGCGTCGGATAGTAAAAACTAGTTAAAAATACCCGGGAATTTTATTCGTTCGGGCGATTGCGCGTTACAAACGAACTGCTTCGCGAATAGAACGGCGTTACTGTCGAAACATTGTTACGTTTATAACGAATCGCCGAAAACCCGTACGAACGATTTGGTCAACAGGTATGCGTCATACGGCGCGAAAATAGAAACGCAAAATAGAATTTAGAAATTCGACGCGTTTTCGGTAATCGCTTTTACGTTCTAGAGACGCGAATCATTTTTACTCACGCGATCGCGCGGTTAACGAAATCGTATTATTATAAACGTTATTGTCGTCGATTATATTAATCGAGTTCTGACCACCGTCCCTTAATCCCGACCTACCCCGTGTGCGCGCACGTGGCGTTCACAATTCGCGTATTACACGAATTGTAAACTACCGTGACCTTTTTGGATGATTCACGCTAGTCAGTTCGGAAAAAAATCTCGTTCGTCTCTAATAATGACTAATACTCGTTTTTTTTCCCAAGTAATAATCGTATACGTGCTCGCCGGTGTAACAACTTCTTTATTGTGATTATCGTTAATAATAATAATTTGTGTGACGCGAATAAAAATGCGTACCACCACGTAAATATATATTATTTTTATCCACGTCGTTATTTAAATAACTATATACGTAGTGCGACGAATATTAATTATCTAAGAGTTGTTTTTTTGCTAACCGTATGGCGATTGTGTTTTCGAGTGTCGCGTGTTCTTAAAACGTTCGTTTGGTTTTGGCGATAGCTACGTTTGATAACCGCGTGTCCCGTTTTCGGTAGATTGTAGAACGGCGCTTCGTCCGAGCGCCGTTTCGTCCCGCCGGGACCGTGAGAGATTGTAATAAACGCGCGTGACTTTAGGTCGGGTCGTCCGTGAAATCGTTGATCGAAGAGGAATGGTTCCACGGGGTGCTGCCGAGAGAAGAGGTCGTCAGACTATTGACGAAGGAGGGCGACTTTTTGGTGCGGGAGACCACCAGGAACGACGAGAACCAGACGGTGCTGTCCGTGTGCTGGGGCGGCCACAAACATTTCATTGTCCAGACCACGTCCGAAGTGAGTGACAACCTACAGCGGGTGAACCGTACCGCGGTAACGTTTCGGTTGTGTTCGGCGCAGGGCGAGTTCCGGTTCGAAGGTCCCTCGTTCCCCACCATCCAAGAGCTTATCACGTACCAATACCAGTGCGCGTTGCCGGTGACCAGCCGTTCCGGCGCCATACTCCGGCAGCCGATACCCAGGGAACGGTGGGAATTAAATAACGACGACGTGTTGCTGCTGGAAAAAATCGGCAGGGTACGACCGACGACGGTCCGCTGGTCGCCCGCGGCCGTTGTAGGTATATTACCGTTTGATCGTTTCAGGGCAATTTCGGCGACGTCTACAAGGCGAGGCTGCGGTCGACCAACAAAGAGGTAGCGGTGAAAACGTGTCGCGTCACCGTGCCGGACGAGCACAAAAAGAAATTCCTGCAGGAGGGCCGCATTCTGAAACAATACGACCATCCGAACGTCGTTAAGCTGATCGGCATCTGCGTGCAGAAACAACCGATCATGATAGTCATGGAACTAGTCGCAGGCGAGTGGCGCGCGTTGTTCCCTTTCGTACGAACCGAACGGCGCGAAATGTCAAACGCCGTAATTAGCGTGTCCGCGTGAAATTTCGGTTCGAGAAATTTTCGAAACCGGAAAAAGTACCCTCGTTCGTAATAGCGTACGACGTCCACATATTTCGGTACAGCGATTATCTGCGCAATATAACTGGCCGCGAGTAACCGCGTAACCATCACGTTACGGCGTCGATTTAGTTAATCGGGGGGGGCGGACTGTTTCCACCACCGCGGTCGGTTCCGTTTTTCCAATCTCGAACAATTTTACCGTTTTTTTTTCGCCCGATTTTCGTTTCCGTTTACGAGCGATTTAATCGTTTGTGCGCTTCGATTGAATCGCGCTCGCCAACGGCGAACACTGTCGCCCAAGTACGGGCAAGCGACCTGTTCTTCCCGTTAACGGTAAACGTCGCGCTTTTAGGCGGATCTCTGTTGTCGTACTTACGGAACAACTCGAAGACGCTGTCCGTGCTCCAATTGGTCTCGATGTGCCGCGACGCGTCCGCTGGCATGATGTATTTAGAGAGTAAGAACTGCATTCACCGTGATCTCGCCGCTCGTAACTGTTTAGTTGGTAATTATTAACGGAGACGCAAATATCGACGAATTCTTTTTTCGCCGCGCAACGTACTAAAACGTTAACGTTCCGAACTAGGCGACGCCAATATAGTGAAAATTTCCGATTTCGGTATGTCCAGGGAGGAGGAAGAGTACATCGTTTCGGACGGTATGAAGCAAATCCCGATCAAATGGACGGCGCCCGAAGCGCTTAATTTCGGTAAGTGTCCGTGGCAACGTTCCCGGCGCCCTCTAATCGTCGCGTGTGTGTGTGTGTGTAGGTAAATATACGACGCTGTGCGACGTCTGGAGTTACGGCGTACTGTGTTGGGAGATATTCGCCAAAGGCGGGACGCCTTACAGCGGCCTGAGCAATTCGAAAGCTCGAGAGAAAATCGATACAGGTACGACCGAAAGTCGAACGTGATGATCCGGTTACGGCGACCGTCGTGAATAATCTCGTTCGCCGAAGCGGTTATTAATGCCGCCGCGTTGGCCGTTAAACGGACGAGATAGCTAAAACCAACACGATCGGTACGCGTATGTCGCGAAACGGGCAAACACGGAACGTTTTACGAACGTTTCACGCGTCGTCGGTACGCCGGTCCTCTCTAAGTACGACGATTAATTTTATTTTGAATGGCCGATTAGGGTACCGGATGCCGGCCCCGGAGGGTACGCCCGACGAGATTTATCGTCTCATGTTGCAGTGCTGGCAGTATCAGCCGGAAAATCGGCCGCACTTCGACAGGATACACGCCACCATGGAATCGTTGGTGAAATCGTTGAGGTGAATATCGGGCGGCCCTGCCGTCCGGGTCGGATGGTTGGTCGCCGGCACGTCGTCTACCGAGCTTTCGTTGTCGGACGCCGGCGCGTACGCGTCATAATAATCATAGACGGAACTGACGCGGAAATATCCCGAAAATCGTCCCGCGATCGTCGTATATATCCGTCCCCGTTCGTCCCGGGCGCGCGCCATGGAAACACGTTCCCATTCGTAGCCGTCTTCCACCGAGAAGATGGCCGTTACACCGGCGTCGTCCGAATAAACGTTGTTCGACATTCGTCCGACGTTTCCGTTTACGCCTACGCGACGACATATTATCTCCGGGAACACGATAAACGAATAAAACCGGCCGGTAACGTAACCACGCGCCACTAATGCTCCCGTCCCGCCACCGCCGCCCGTTATTTCCGTCTATGCTTATCGTCGTCGTATTCCTACCCGCCAACCATTATTAAAACGAATAACATTTGCAGCCCGGCGTCGCCTAAAATGCGCATTGTCGACGGCGCGAAATCCAACGATATATCCAACGTGGCCCTGTTTATGTTGCGTATATGAAAAACAAAACTGTCGTTTTACTGATAGGCCGTCTTCCAAGTGGTCAGCGGCGGCCTGTCTACGAAAATGGTGATATATCGGCGTCGACGGGCCGTGGCCGTTGCGGAGTCACTCAGGCTTAAGAAGCCCGCGGCGGGATTGTCGCCGACGGCGCGCGAAACTTATTTTATTGTGATCGTTTTTTCTTCTCTTTATTATTAAGTTTTTTTTTTACGTATATACAAAATATTTTCGTCGTCGTTTCGAGCGTCTCGTAGCCATCCGTCGTGTTCGTCGGCTTCGGTCGGGACAACGGAATCGTCGATAGTCCGACGTAATTTCGGGCCACGTTCGTTTAAATGTTCAAACTTAAATATCGACGGCGTCGTTCGCGTCCAAACACGCCGTCAAGTTACGATACAGTATCGAAAGTCGAATTTCCGTTGCGCGTTCTGGCGGCTATTTTCCTCCCCGAAAGCATTCGCCGTCGCGCGCTCGGCGCTTGTATTTCATACGAATTATACGCCGAACAGTAATCTTCGAATCGTTAAACGCCAACAATTACGGAACGGATCCCGACTAATATAACGTTTATTATCGAAACTCGGACGTGTCGGCGAAACGACACTACGGTATACTCGATACGGCTCCGTACTGTAATTTACTAATCATAGAATATAAGACGTCGCGGAACTAATATTGTATAATTGTGTCTACCATTATCGTCCGTTTGTTACCTAGCATATATGTTACGAAAATCAATTGTACGCTCAAAACGATGTTTTCGGATCTGTCGAAACGAAACAACAAAATTCTCGATTATTAGGTGCTATATATTTATTTTTTGTTTAGATGCGTCGTTAAGGCGCGAGTTTAACGTCCAAATATAATATATCGTTAAATATTAATAGCGTACGTATATATTCGACCTTTACAAAAGTGCCGACATTTAAAGACTATATATATATATATATAGACGGTTATACATTTTGTTTAACGAATCATTTTATAATACGGACACTGTGAACGAAGACGAAATATTGTTTTTATATTTCGTCGAAGATTCGGAATTTGTTTACGAATAAGTACGCGTTGTATATATAAGCGAATTTTTATTCGCGCGATTTTAAAATCGTTTCATCAAACCGTTATTGCTAAGTGTAGAAATAATTGTCGATCGTCCGTACGTCGCTAGTAAATATACGCGCGCGCGTTTAAATACGAACGTTGTCGTCGTTTAACGACGTTCGTGCGAAACGTAATTGTTTCGCCATACGAAATACTTGACGCTTTCAAAATCGAACGAGACGTGTTTCTCGATCATTCGTGTGCGCCGTGATCGCGGATACCGACGTTACGACGATACTAATACAGTAGTTGTTTAAGGATCGTTCGATTAATAAATAGTTCGTCGACCGTTCGCAATTCGTTTGTATGGCCGGGGATGTTGTAACGACGAACTAGGAGCGGCCGACGACGCTGTCGCGTTCGTCCTTGTACGTACGGAAGGCGCGTTTTATAGACGTTTGTCGTTAAACGCGCCGCGATCCGGCAAACACGTTGGCGCTGGCCCGTAAAGTCGTCCGCCGTTTTCCGTCCGCCGAACGTATTTTTACATTATACGCGCCAAACGACGGCGGTTTTAGAACGACGCGCCGCTACAGTGTACGGCAAACGGGCCCGCCGCGACGGTTATTCCA
This sequence comes from Geopemphigus sp. TES_GeoC_2020, assembly GCA_025469175.1. Classification (NCBI taxonomy): domain Eukaryota; kingdom Metazoa; phylum Arthropoda; class Insecta; order Hemiptera; family Aphididae; genus Geopemphigus; species Geopemphigus sp. TES_GeoC_2020. The sequence goes on along the minus strand of JAIPRN010003025.1, from coordinate 2,974 downwards.
AGCTAGGTCGGCTTTTAGTTTCCAACGTTCCACTTCCCGGACCGAGTGTATACGCTAAAACACACATATATATCGACGGCCGTTTCGAAAATGTTCCCAACATCCTCGGTCGCCGTTTTATTGTCGACCGTTCAAATTTCGGTAGATTTTCGCGTGTTACCGAACGTCGTTTTTTTTTCCCCCCGAATCGAAAAATTCGTAAAAACGAGAGCTATTCGTAAAAGTTGAGAACCGTCGCTATAACAAAACTAACATTTAAGGCCGGTGTGTACAACGTGTGTACGTACGCGTGAACCCAAAAATATAGATAACACGACGACGGGCGTTACGTTACAGAGCTTTATCAACGACGTCCAATTTAAACGACCCGTCAATCGATACATCGAAGCCAATGGAAACGTCCACGCCGTCGACGCTATAAATTTTCCCCCGAGTGCCGTGCCCGTTGTGATGAACTCGTACGAACTAAATCGATCGAAGACGACGGAACGTTTAGTGAATACGGGAAAATGTCGTTTTCTCGTGGTCGACGCGTGTAAGGGTGTGTGTGTGTGTGTGTAGGGGTGGCGGTAATATTTTTAAAAAAATGTCCGTACCTACCCGTAACGGTTACCTGGTCGGCTTGAACCCGCCAAAAGTGGCAAACGACGAACACGCGGTATTAACCGCGATGACCCGTTCGTTCGTCCCGTTGACGGACGTGTCCACCGGGCGAAATGACTAGTGGTGTACACGTGCGCGGCACGCACCGTAAACTCGGGCTCGCCTGCGGGCGCCGTCAACACGCACCGGTCACTCCCCTCCCCCCGAGTACACCGTCGGTGTACGTTATGTACGCGCAACAGTGGTAGAGGAAACTGGTTTCTGGTCCGTGACCGGCGGACTGTTTACGCGCGGGTTACAGTCAGTTCTGTCGGGTGTTCGCGTCGAGTCCTTTCGCGGTCGCGTACCTATTAAACGCACACACGCGCACACACGCGCGCATCCGACTCGAATACCGTTAACGTTCGTCAGTGCGTGCGTTATTTTTTTTGTGCCGACCACGCGCGACCGGTATGTGTACCTAACCACACAAACGGATAAGCGACGCGCGTGTTCGAATTGGTCGCCCGCAGGACGACGCCCGTAGCATCGGCCGAAGGTAAATGAACGACATCGGCGACACTTTTGTACGTTCCAAACAAACGGAACGAATATCGAGAATTCGTTACCGACATTGGGCGTGTACATTTTACGACCGACCGTTTAAGTCTCTCTCTCTCTCTCTCTCTCTCTCTGTATCGATCGCGTATAATATATATAATTACGTTTACGAGCGTACTCTTCGATCGTCGCTCGCCTCGGAAATATCCATACGCCGTACCTCCCCGCGAACTTCTAATCGTTCGCAACCCACCGACCGTAAAAGTCCGGTTAACCGCCCGAATCCAATTCTCGGAGTGGTTTCAACAAGGCGTTTGTAAACTCGTTAAGAGTGACGCGACAAAGTGTAAGAACACGCGTTACGTAGAAAAGTAATTTTTCACGCGCTTTTTATTTATAAAGTTTTTTCGTTTATCGATTACGTCGAAACGCTTTTCGGCTAGTGGCCGAACGCAACTTACTTTTTACAGTACAACACACGTCCCCTCACCCACCCAGTATTTTATACAAAAACGGAAAAGCCGCGAAACGTTATTTTTTTCTTTGGGCGTAATTTCGGGTTTTCGACCGGGCGCCGATTGCCGTCGTTCCGTTTTAAACGGTACCAATTACACGACGCGGGTAAACAACACATTCCAACGGCGTACACGCACGGTGGATGATAAATAGGCAACACCCTATTCGCCCGGTAACGTTAGGACGCACCCATTGTTCGGCGGCCGTGTTTCTATTTTCGTTATTAACACGCTTAATGAACGAGCCGACCGAAATCGTTTACATTCCGATCGATTACGCGTCCGCCGCCGGTACTTGTTACGAAATTCACCGGCACCGCCGGCCAATTAGCCGCGTTTAACGTTCAACGATACCGCGGCGTGCGGTTCGCCGTTGGCGCGTGTACATGATACGGAGGGGGGGGGAACACGTCAAGCCGGACGACTGTCGGCCGCGAGTATTCGTTTGATCGGAAACAAAATAAAATCTACAGACGACCCCGGTAGGTAATCCGACGATTAACCGTTCGAAAACCGTATAAAAAACCGTTTTACGACGTTCCGGGTGGCCGCTGTCCCGTTACGGGATCGCGAAGTTACGACTCCTGTTTCGGACGGGGAAACGCCGTTCGCGTCGACGCGTATTCGCCTAAACCGGCCCGATTTAACCGAACGACATCCGATCCCGACTGGACGCCCAACCCGAAAACGGACGTCGACTAAATCTGTCGGCGTTGCGGATATTCGCTCGGCATACCGAAAAACATCGGAACGCCCGACGAAACCTAACCCCGGTTTGTTGTACATAGTCTACCGAATTCGGTATTCGAACGTTTCGGCGTACGCTACGTAAATGTAGAATACCCGGAATAAAGGCGTACGGCCGTGTTTGTCGGGCAAAAGTCGACGACGATCGTACGCCTAGACATTGGAATGGGATTCCGTTCGTTATTAAATGGCCGAAGGGTTATCGGTAGGTTATTTTGAAACGGACGACGAAAATGAAAAAGGAATTCGTTTACGAACGAATATCGTTTATATCAATCGTTTGGCGCGCGTACATTAGCGGCACACGCCTTTATGGCGGTAACGGATTTTCGTTTTTTAAACGGCGACGTTAACCCGTGTCCGTTCGAATATTTAACCGGCGGAAAATGTCGTTTAACCGTACGCGCGTGTTCGCATTGGACGTAGTCACGAGCCGTGTCTAATATATATATATATATTTCCGGTAAATGAGTTCGGGCGATTTCGATTATACGTCAAAGACTTTTAAACGTCGTTTCGTTTTTTTTTTTTTTTTTGACGTTTGTCGAATCGCGCGGCGGGGTGTTTTC
>JAIPRN010003024.1:0-24684 GCA_025469175.1 Geopemphigus sp. TES_GeoC_2020 | reverse complement strand
ACCCTGCATACAAAAGGGACTTCGTTCCAAACGCCTGTCCCGCGACGCGTTCGTGTTTTTTTTTTATATAAGTCCCCAACGGTAGATATGGAATAGTAGTAGTCCCCTCACCAATCGTTCCCTGGGATGGAGACCGTTTTCGGCGAGCTACAGTGAATAAGGTAATATATCGGCTTAATATAATTTCATTAATATGCTAATTTTTCTCTTTTGCATTTTTATTAATGCCGGTACAACCTTAATGACATATAAATATATCTATAAATATATATATTCAATTTCTATTTTGTTTTATTTCTTCCTTTCCCTTTTTTAATAATATTAAAAAAATCCTCCATTCCTTAGATCTCTGCCATGGATTGGCGATCTTCCCCGTCATACGAAGCTCCTCCGGAGAACTTGAAGTGAGACGTCGCAAACTCTTGAAAATAAATATCAAGACATATATATATATGTTTTATATTATGCCTTTGAATAATAACAATGAATTATATAATTGACCCTTAAATTAATAACAATAATAAAACAATTATTATTTTTGAAGTTAATTGCATTATAACAATAATTTAAAATATTTTTATACTTAAATAATAATTAACGATTTTACGTTATTTACATTTCTTAAAGTACTGGTAAATAAACTGAATGTGCGAATACATATAACTTAAAAAAGTACATATTCTCATTATTTATTTACTCTCGATATATTTTATATTGTTTTTTTTTTTATGTAACGAAGAAATAAGATATAATTTAATATCTATGTATGCTATAATAAGTAACAAAAAAGAACAATATTTCATTAATATATAGTATATATATCAATATATATTAATATATATATATAAACAATATTTCATTAACATATATAATATATATTAAGGAGTTTAATTTTTTAAAAGAATTTCTAACAGATTAATTTCTGTTTTAGTTCGTTATTTTTGTGTTGTAACTTTTTGATCTTTCCATCTATCAACTCTGAACTAGACTTGACAAGAGATATACGGCAAAACAAATTTGCCAATTTTTCTATAGGTGAATGTTGCTGAAGCTGTAAATCACGACATTTAATTGGGGTATTGAATATGACTGTATATAATAATTTTTAAACGTAATTAATTCTATTATTTCACAATTTATCTTGCAAAAACATACTTACGTACCTAAAGTAGTAAATTATAAAATTACACATGTATATGAATCAAACACGTATTGTTGTTATCAATTTTATTACTATATTTAGGATATAACTGGTATCCTTTTTTGTCTAAAAAAACGTATGTGTACACACTAATTTGTACATAATATTGCAATAATTTCCGGTGTATTTTATTTCATCCTTAAGGGTTTTATATTTTTCAGTAATTCAATTTGTATTCTACAAGTTTTATTTTAAACGTACATAGTGACTTAATATTTTATTATTATTAATTTTTAGATAAAATGTATCTAAATAGGTACGTATCTTTAAAATTCGTATTGGTAGCTACTTAAAAGCCATTCAAGCGTTATATTAAAAAAACAAATAAAAATATGATTATGAAGACCTCATCTCAAGAAAAGAATAAAATGAAAAAGTGTGATTAATGACCAAACTGACAATATTATATTTCTTAATAAACAGACACTATTGACACCTTTAAGGTTTTTATGTTTCGTATAGATTTTGTTTATATATGCGCAAAATTATCGGTATTTATTATGCATTTAAAATCAGTTGACTATATTTTATTCCGTAATAAATGGACAGCACTGACACCTTTAAGGTTATTATTATTCGTATAGGCTTTTAATATTAATGTCCAAAAAGAGCTAAATTTATTAGATATTTAACATCTATTTTTACAAGCGAGTTGTACTTTTGTACATATATATGTCGCTAAAAGACAAATTCCAGTTAAATGATTAGTTTAGCTGACCCTGAATAGAGATTTTTGATTTTCTTTTAATATTTCAAAAATAATTATTAGCAAAGTGGACACATTTTGCGATACAATAATTTTTACAATAAATTAAAAATTAAAAGGTATAACGCACCTAGATAAATTGGGTTTTCGTTGAAAAAACAAATCAAACGTTTTAAGTCGCTCGAGAAAAAATAATTTGTACCTACACGAAAATTAAAATACTTTAAAACTAATGCCGAATATAAATTGTTACAAGGGATTTCAAAGCCTTTTAGGGATCATTTATTATTTAACAAATTCTCATGGTCATCTACATAATACATAATAATTATAGAATAGTAAATGGCGGTAGTAAATAAATCTATATATTTTTAACGAGAAATTTTATGTTGTTAATTTCTAATTAGTTTTTGAATGTTAAATTTTAAACAAGAGCATGCGCTAAAATATTTTATTATGAATATAAATACTATTATTATGAGATGAATGAACATATGGCCTCCGTAGCGCAATGGTTAGCGCGTTCGGCTGTTAACCGAAAGGTTGGCGGTTCAAGTCCGCCCGGGGGCGATAATTTAAATTTTTTACATTTTTCTTTTAATACGACTTTTTTTTAACAAATTTCTATAGAAAATGTACTTATTTTGCTTTAAATAAAATTCTTACAAAATATTTTTTATAATGCTCACGATACAGTAATATGTTAAAATTTTTATACAATATATTTTATATTTTAAACATTTTTATATGTTAATTTAAATTATCATTTAACATCTGAGACATTTCGCGCTAAATTTAAACAGGTCCAAATATTAGTTTAACATACATCATTTCATAAATAATTATAAAAATGTTCATACATTACAATATATTCGAATACATTTTTCAGTTTTTCAATAATGATTTTATAATTAAAATGTATATAATTTTAATTTTATCGCTTGTGATTTAAAAATATTTTTTATATTTATCGGTATCATCACAATATGTGATATTAAAATTTTAATACCATTTAAAACCAAAGATAACTTGGGAGAAAAATATGCCTTCTTTATTGAGTAATTTCTATATAGTGTCATACACACTTTATAAATTATTTTACAGTATTTTTGTGTTGTAATACTTTTTCATTTACCCTTGATATATATTATATATATAGTTTCAACATAACCTAATCTTTTGACCATACATAATACGTATATTCGAAACCCAAAAGGCCCTTAAAAGTGTTTTTTTTTTGCTATATGAGAATTGACTGTTCGTACCAGTATTGTAACTTTTTATGTTTACATAAAACTTTTAAAGTCAATATTGTTATCAAACTATGGTTATAGTTAAACACAACACAATTTTTTCTCTTTTATATTACAAAGGATGATCTTACTTATGCACTTTTACCCTGGAAGATAAAAGCATGTTCATAATTCACATAGTATAATTGTAATTTTTTTATTTTATAGACTAGTTTTTAATGTTTGGATAGTAATAGTATTATATTATTATCCATAATATATATATCCATAATAATCTATATATAGTATTATACAATAACAGCATTTTATATTCACTCAGTATCAAAATAACCCGTTTTAATCGCGAGTTAAAAACAAAGTCATTACCTGATGAATATTTGCATTTTCACGCGTGTTATGAACCGTAACTAAATTTTGTTTGTTTTCTGATACATTTTCGGATATTTCTAGCTTTTGACATATATGGATACACCTCATTAAATCACTACCTATTTTTGTCATATTTTCTATTTCCTGTAGATAATAAATTATTTATTATACAAGGAAATACGATTAAATAATTAATTTTATATTTATTGCAAAAACCATTAAGTATATAAGTAATTAGATAATTTCAAGTAATATTTCTTATTTATATATTTTTTTACTATACTATACACTATATATATATTTACAGGTGTGTGTATTTAAGCAATAAAAACAATATGTAATAATACCTGGTATTTGGAAGGAGTGTATAATATTCCCCTAATTTACGAGAGGCTAAATAAAATTGCCAAATTAAGACATTACGTTGATAAAAACTTCAGTATAAAGTTATGTCTCTAGTATTTCTAAAAAAATAACAAATATATTCAGAGTATAATTATCAGAGTGGATAACTACGGAACATAAATTCGTCATAAGACAAATTAAAAATAACCATTACGAGTACATAAAAAATTTACGTAGGATTTTTGACGATTACTAACAAGCATATAGTTACGTAAACAAAAAACTATGGTAAGCTTCGGTATATTCTTTCGGTATCCCAAATAAAATAGCTTGCACGATTATGTAATACAAAAACTTACAAAATTATAATATAGAGAGTTCGATAAACAGTTGCAATGCCAATAAACGATGGGAACACGATACTTGCATACGTTGATGACGTTGTAGTTACAGAAAATATTCAAACGGAAGTGAAAAAGAATATGACAAAATTTATGGAAATAGTAAAAGCAATAGCCCAATAATTTACACGGAAAAACAAATGTACATGGTGATGAAAAACTGGAAGTCTATCTGAATGAACTATTGTCTAAAGTTCATTCAATTAAACTTCCAGTTTGCAGAATAAAAGGGGCACGAGCATTTAAATATCCGGATGTTACATCGAAGAGTCAAACTAATATAAGCGGCGAAATAAATATGGAACTATTCGTGGCCAATAGGTATTACTTCTCTCTAATAAATCTCTTCAACTATAAATTAATATAAAAAGCATGAAAAAGTTTTATATTCGCTATGCGAGACCTATATATATACCACATGGACCACTACAATGGGTGACAAAGAAAAGCTTAAACGAATTGAGAGAACAATACTCGCGAAAATTTTGGATCTAACGTGTTATATCGAAGAACCGGTGTCGAAAATGATATCGAATTCCCAAATATGTGAGTTACAAAAAAGGCAAAAAGTGGTTTATTAATTCCCGAGCCGGGCGTATTATGAGAGTTACGAGTGAATAGCTGGAAGGAACATGACCGAGTGGAAGATCGCGTCGGGAATGGATATCAAGAAACAAAAAATAAAACTAAACTAAACTCGAGAGGACGATTAAGAATAGCTCGGATAGACAACGACTGAAAAACGTTATTTTTGCAGTTAAAAGCTGGCTGTGAAACTAAATATAAATATATATATATTTTTTTTGTTCTTGACAGAACATGATTTGCAATAAGAAAATTATAATAGAAATAAAAAATAAATAATAGTTCATAGAAATTGGCTTTTTTACTTCGTATACTTTCTTGGTCGTCATGCCTAGACGAAGCAATTGTTTCGAACCATATTCGGTTATATTCGCCAATTGTTTCCTGCTATTTTTTAGCTCGTTTTTAATTTCATCTCTCTTTGATATTAATTTGTTCACTTCAATCAACATGTCAGGCTCTCCCAGTGTTTTTTCTAATTCGCTTATTTCGTTCTAATAAATTATTATTTTAAAATGCGTAACATTAAACACAGTTTAATTCAATGATATAGATGTTGACACTAACTGATAATGTTTTTATTTTAGCGCTTAACTTCTTTTTAGTAATCGACAAAGCTTCATCCTTTTCTTTTAACTTCAAATATTCCTTCTTCAAATGTTCGGCATTTCTTTTATAATCATCTAAAATAAAAGAATAATTATCCCACATCGGTTTATATCGTGTCATATTCATCCGTCGAAAGTCGTGCAAAATAGGTTCGATCTATACGTGTAAGTAAAATAATTGAAAAATTAATAATATATTACTATACTATATACAAAGATGTTTTCCTAACTTAAATATATTTTGTATACCCTTCTTTCTATATTATTCATATTATCAATATGTTCGTTATTAATTTTATTAATCTTCATTTTTGTTTGAATTTTCACTACACTATTATAATATTTTAATTTTTTCCAAAATTCATTTTCATTTTCTCTGACTTCTAGTTCGTTCGAATTATCCGGTAATACTCTTTCAACTTCAACGTGATATTGATCATGAATTTCGTCGATGTCTCTTTTAAATGCGTCTATAAACATTGTTTCAAAATACAAAATCAATTTCATTATACGATTTTAAAACCGTGCAGTATGTTATCGATTATCGTGAATGTTTAAATCAAATACAATCTAAATGGTATATCGACTATACTTAATGCCTTATCGATCAATTCTAAATTATTTTGGAAAGTCCTACGACGACGTTCCATTAATTCGTCCAACTCATTTTGTAAATTTTCAATCAATTTATCTTTAAACTCCATCTGTCTAGTGAGAAATCTTTGATAAGCCTAAAATAAAATAATGAGTTTTAAGTTGATACGTGATGACAATTATATATTTTGTTCCTCTTATGAAGATTTTATATCTATGCTATTTGTGCTGTTACAAATAATGTAAATAGCGAGTAAAATATGGCTGAAGCATATAATACGATAATTTCAAAACCATTCTGAGCATTTTGCAAATATTTTTCGCAGTTATTCGCGATTTATTTTACACAAATTAAATAATAAAAAATGTTTTTTAAAATCCCAACAGGGTAAATAGTTTTATAAAATAGTTGTTGAATCATCGACGATTGTGCATATGAATTTTGGAACTAATATATATATATGAAGAGAGAATGTTTATACTCCTATAAATTTGTTGAAATCGTAATATTTTTAGCTTATATGTAAGTTAAAAGGGCGTCTTGTGTAATAATAACGGATTTTTAATAGGTTTCATATAATGTTGGGATTGTATTAATATAATTTAAAAATATATTACGATGGCATTATTAAATCCTTAGCTATTTAAAAATTCGTAGGCACTTTGCACAAAAAAAAATCTAATCGAGTACTTAAAATGTATAAGTTTATTGCCAATAATAAACCAAAACTTTCTCTCGTCAAAAACAAAAAATAGTAATAATAAAAATTAAGCGACGCAAATTAAAAATAATCGTTAACCATTTGTGTCTACAAATAAATAAAAATATATTCAAAAAATGTTGAGCTAAATATTTGATTTCCGTTTTACTATGATTACTATACTATTATAAACTATATATATATATATATATGTCTGTGTGTGTGTGTGTGTGTGTGTGTGTGTGTGTGTGTGTGTGTGTATGTATGTCGTTAGAATTCAATGTGTTATTTTATAATTTGTTTCTTCTGATACATTTTCATATTTTGCTCAAAAATTAATTGTCAATGACGAATTGTTTATAACTAAATTTCATTCTCTGAATTGTCCATGGAATATCGTTATTATTTTAAATATTTATCAGTACGTAGGTAGAAAATCATAAAAATTATACTTATTAAAATAATTCACTCGGTTGAATTACGCGGTATCAACTACGGTATTACAACTTTAAGTGTAATTAAGAAGTATAGAAAGTCGTTTTTTTTAATCTTTTAGTAATCACTATTACAATTACCATTAATTCATAGCGTAATGTATTATTTTTGTACTCAAACATTTTATTCTTCCACAATGTTGAAAGTTTTTCGGTGTTAATTTTCGTATCTTCAACATGTTTATTTAACAAATCCTGCGTGAAAATAATTTCGATTTTATGCCGCGTGTAGCGTGATGTATTCTCGTGCGTGATATTTCGTTATTACCGTTTGCAATTCAACATTCGAGTTTAACAATATCTTCTTATTTTGCTGATTCATATTTGACGCTTTATGTAATCGGTTTAAGAATCAGTTAGAGAATAATAATACTAATAATAAACTGGATTGTCGCCGTCACCGCAGCCGAAGATATAAAATGACAGAATTCGTGGCATTCGTCACGCGCGACTATTCAAATATCATTTTCGACGCGTTATTTCGAACGAAACTATAGTGATTGTTCGACTATTTCTATAAATACGATTCATCGGCGAACAAATTTCCTAAATTATAATACATGTCATATGGTACTATATTTATTGGATACTTATTATTATATATAATAGTATGTATACTGTTATATATAATATAATACATTATACGATATAATATATAAGCATTAGATATATTATACGCGTTTATAAATTCATTTTTGAATATCTATAGACTGAAAATATTTACGATTACACGTATATTGGTATTACGTTGTTTGAAACGTCTTATATTTATTTTTAAAGTTATTATTCAATGTTTCCAGTTAGTAGTTTACAATAAAACTGTACATTATATCCATGTTTTATTTCTAATCAACTCCAGTAGTGGATAGGTATTATAAACGCCCTAGATTTGAAACCCTAGTTTGGTAGTTAATGTAATATACACCGAAATCCCGTATAATTACGGGTTCATCGACAACCCTACGTCGTTAAATAAATAATAATTAGATTACGAAAAAAATTCTACGGTAGTTTTAACAAAATCGTAATTCATGACGTAAATTGTTATTCCGGCTATTTGGGGTCCAACAACATAAATTTTTATTAATGTATAATTAATAATAATTTTCTTTATTTAATTTTGCAGTATGTATATAGTATATGGTGTACAGTTCCACTTCTCTTTCAAACCGATCTAGGGAAGGCACGTTCTCTAATAGATGAACCGTGAATCGTAAGTGACATAATCTAAAGACCTAAATTGTTGACACAAACAGTACAATGTTTGTGTAAATGAAAAAAAATATACGCACCCACGAATATTCTAAGATGTAGGACCGGTTAATTTTTCAGTAGAAAAATTCGACCCGTGTAGAAAGGTTCTTACAATTGGTCGAATTATCAGGTTTTAATAGCGACATTTTTATTATAATTTAAAAGAGGAAAATATATGACTAGTCACATAGAACGTCAATTTTCTAAATTGAAATTTCTAAAGCTATAATAAATGTTTGAATAATTAGAAAATTTAGATATTTATTAAAAATATTTATTTCGAAACTGTTTCAACATTAATTTGTCTTGTTAAAATTCGTTTCCAATTAAATTAACGATAAATTATGGAGGCAAGAAAATTTATTTTTCTTGTAAGAGGCAAGAAAATTTATCCTGTTAAGTCTTTCTGTGTCCATTGAAATAGTATGATTTTTAATCAAATTGTCTATATTCTATTCCATAATAAATGGACAGCACTAACACCTTTAGGATATTATTTCTCGAGTAGGTTTTTTCCATCTATGCACAAAATGAGTTGAATTTTTTATATACTTAAAATTTGTGTACGCGATAGTATTGTATTTTTGTGCCTATATGAGTGATTAAAATACAAATTTGATTTAAATGATTAGGTTGAGAAATGCATAGAGATTTTTGATTTTTGAGCAATTAAGAGATTTTAAAAATAATTATCAACAAAGTAGACACATTTTGCGATACGGTCGTACGGTTACTATAAATTAAAAATTAAAAGGTATAACGTACCTAGATAAATTGGGTTTTCCTTGAAAAAACAAATTCAAATGTTTTAAGTCATTTGAGAAAAAATAATTTGTACCTATACAAAAATAAAAAACTTATGCAGAATATATATTGTTACAAGGGATTTCAAAGCTTCTTAGGGGTCATTTATTATTTTATAAACCTTTATGGTCGTCTACATAATATACATATAGTTATTACTATAATAATTTTAGAATAATAATCAGTTGTAGTTAATAAGTATTTATATTCGGAACTAGAAATTTTCGATGTAAAAACGGAACTAGAAATTTTACATCGTTGGTTTTCTTTTAGCTTGTGAATGTTTAATTATGCACGCGAGCAAACCTAGACATATTTTAAGAAATATTTTTATTATGATAATAGATATAAATACTAGTATTGTTACAAAAATAGTCATACAGCCTCCGTAGCGCAATGGTTAGCGCGTTCGGCTGTTAACCGAAAGGTTGGCGGTTCAAGTCCGCCCGGAGGCGATTATTTAAATTTTTTTGCATTTCTTTTTATACGATTTTCTCCAACAAGTTCCTATGGAAAATAGTACTCTCTTATTAAACAAAATCCTAAGAAATCGAAATATATATAATTAAATATTTATCGCTCGTTATTTGAAATAATTTTTTTTATTTATCGACGTCACTAAGACGCATGATTAAAATTTAATGCGCACATTTTCCAGTCTTATGGTAACCTGAGTGAAAATGATTCCCTTTTCATCCAACATTTGCTATATAGTGTCATACGCATTTTATAAATTCGTTTGTTTTTGTGCCGTAATTTTAGCCTAAAATTTCGTACTGTCGGTCTAAATTGGAATTTAACGACGATATAAGTTAAAAAGTAATTAATTAGTGATCTCGTGATTGGGGTATAATCCGCATTTTATTGGGATACACAACACGTAATAATCGGTTTTGACGCCCTATATCTCATTAAAGACAGAATTGGATATACAAATTTTTTGTTGGATAAACGATTATTATTATATTACCTTGGTGACTAAATAAATAAAAACAAATAATTTTCTGTAAAATTATAATTAAATATAAAAATATATTAATACATTCCGTTTGTATATATTGAAATATTCAATTTAAACACGTATTAACGCGTACATTGGTAGTTTCACATTGGATAATGATATACGTATATTTCGTAATATTATTGTTTTTTATATTTCGGTGCAACGTATCGAATAGATTACAAATTGAAAAATAACAGAGCGAAACAAGTATATAAACATTGTTCAACGTTACTTAAAGCTATAACAGGCGGTTAAACATGTTCATCGTATATGTATACAAAATAGAATATTCCCAATTATCGCGAAAGCGTTACGTGGCATTAAGTAAATATAAAATATTTCTCGGATAAAAAAATAAACGTTTATTACCAAAAACTATTATAAAAATAAAACTATCGACATTTTATTAAAATATAATACAATATACCCTCGGAGAGTAAACTCGTAGAACAAGTCGAATATATTTCGACGAATTAATTACAAACGGATTTAGCCTAAATAGGAGAAATACGATTACCCGCTTCATAGATGGCGAATTATGGTCGGCCCACCTCCAATTTTCGTGACGCGTTCATATTTTTTTTCGAAGGAGGCCTAAAACGAGCGTTGCCCGAAAGTAGTTCGGTGGCTGCAGTGAAATGGCTTGACGAACACATTGTGCGTTCGCGACGTTCCAAAATACGTTACTTTATTTAACTAGTTATTGGTACGCGTAGACTACACGACGACGTTTTTGTTTATAATATCGTTTTATACTATTTTTAAAACGTTTAAAATTGTTATTTATATCGCTGTTATTTTTAGACAAATCAGCCGATTATCATATACGTAAATAAATTTAAGCGTAACAAATAAACAAATTTATATATAAATTCCGAAACGAAGTCGCTAAAATATAATATCAACGAAAATCGTATATTATATACACGACAGATTTCGCAGTCGTTTAGTCGACAAATGTCACTAATGGCCAACCCCCAAATCACCTAAATAATTTATAAAGGTCATAAAATTTAATACGTATAACGCAGTGGTTATTCATTATGTATAGGAAACGCATTGAGTATAATAAAGAGCTTCTTTTAGATCGTAAATCAATTTATTTCAATAATCACGCGGTTATCGAATTTGTGGATTATTTCCGTGATTACTAATAGTTTTGTTTTTCGAAACGGGCGTTTGTTCGAAGCTACTAATAGTTTCTGACGTATACGAACATACAATTTTTACGTTTATTTATACGACGCCAAGTATGAAACGCTACTAAAATAACCGATATACGTTTTCTATTTTTAAATCGAAGCGACGATTTATTATTTAATAATCGTGTTTAAAAAAAGCCGAAAAATTGTCGGCGGTATTTAATTCTCCTGACGGATTAAACAATATTTTCGGTTAGTTTTCACTTGACCCGACTGATGGTTAATTATTTATTAATCCACCGGTGACATGGCCGTATTCAAATCAGCGGCGGATTTCCGGTTCGAGTATGGCGAACAAATCCGGAGAATTTTTATTTTAACGCGTTTAACGAAACAAAACACAACCGTGTAGGCATATTTCACACACGTATAGGTATTACGTCGATGCTACGTGTTCGACACGTAGACGGAATTACCGGCGACTTTGGAAACACCGCCCATTTGAGGTTGCGTTCACAAGGTTTGCACTAATCACGCGTTCACCAAGAGAATGTCGGTGGAACACAAAGGGGAGAAAAGTTTCGTAACAGTATCATGGTCACGATAACGACCGTGAATTGACGGACTCGTAGTTATGGAGCGGTGAGGAGGAGGAGGGGGTGCACTGTCACACGTTGCCGACCGGACACGACCGCCTGACCTGTCCGAATTTGTCGCGGCGACGAACGAAATGAACAGGGGCCCGTGTACGTGTGTCGGCGGCGTTAAATTTGGACGGCGCCGGGCAGATGTTCAGACTCGGCAACGGCGGTGGCGGCGTCGTCCCGGAACGCGGAGAATATCACGGCGAACACGAACGTCACGGCCGTGGCGACCACGCACACCGCGTAGATCGTCGAAATGATCGCGGCGCTGTCGTTGTGGCTCTGCCCGTGCAAACGGATGCCGATGAGCGCGGAACAGATGAACACGTGCTTCGGGAATTTCATCACGTTGGACGTTGTCACTCTGATGTCCTCGGGTATGATCTGGCTCTTTAGGTACGTCATGGACGGTATGTACACGCCGATGGACACTTCGTAGACCAGGAAAAAGAAGTAGCACGAGATGGTGGCGTACGGCGCGTAATTGACGATGTATATGGCCAACGCGCACGCGGCGAACGAGATGAAGGCTAGGAACGTGGACAGCTGCAACGTTCTGTTCGAACCGTTCGCGTCGACGTCGACCATTATCGTGTACACTTGTGAGCCGGCCATCAGCGCCAACATGAAGCTGGCGAACAGCAGGCCCAGCGGCGGTTTCAACGCGTCGAGCGCCGGCGTCCAGACGTACGTGAACAGATAGACGACGCCGTCGTACAGGGACTGCACCACGTTCAGGCTGAACACGCGCCGGTCGGTGACGGACAGCAGCACGGCCCTCTTGATGGACGTGACCGCGGACGCGTCACCGTCGGGCGTGTAGTGTTCGCGCAGGTACACGGCGGCGAACGCGCTGGTGGCCACCAAGAACGGGACGGCCACGACGAACGGGGCGACGGGCCCGAGCTGGAACACGCCGACCAACAGGTGCGCAAAGAGGCCGGCCAGTATGGCGAGCGCGGCGTAAATGAACGTGGCCTTGGCGAACGTTTCGGACAGCCATTCGTTGGGCAACTTGTGGTGGCTGACGTGCTCGTTCGTGTACCACGAGTCGAACGCCGAATACAGGATGGACGAGCTCATGCCGCCCAGCACGCAGCCGACGGTCAGCACGCCGTAGTTGGCCGATAGTTTCGTCACGCAGCACGCCGCGTACAGGACGCCGTAGGCGACGCACAGCACACGGCGGCCGTACAAGTCGGCCAGCGCGCCGGTGACCGTGCCGAACAGGTTATTGGACACGGTGCTGACGATGAACAACACGGCGATCTCGCCACCGTCCAGTTCGTATTCCCGGTACAGGTCGTACGTGTACGGTCCCTGCAGCCAATCGGCGAAACACGCCAAACTATATACGATCAAGTACCGTTTCCGGAGCGTCCGGTGGATGTCGTCAGTGATGGGCGACGGCGGCTTATCGGCGGTCACCGACGTGTGTCGTTTGGCCGCCACCACGTGTAGCGCCGCCACGATGGCGGTCAGCGCGCAAATCACCGTCGTGAACATGGCCGTGGACGTGTCGATCGAACTCATCGTTCTTCTTCTGCGCAACCGGGTCTGAAACGTAACAGACATTTTTTCCGTCGTCGGTTTTTCTCGTTTGTCCCACCGGTCGAAGGGTGGGTACTATTCAGCGGCGTCTATTAACCGAACGCGTCAAACGTTGCGATTATAATTACCCCGAGCGAAATATAATTGACGATTCGAAAAATCCGAAACACAAGCCCCTGAGCCGCTACGCAGTTTTATATATTTATTTATATACTCGGCTCATGCACGGTCTCGATCGTAATCTACGCGGTGAATAATGAATTGTTTTCACTGTCCCGTAGCTCAACGTCGTCGTACTATTGTACTATCGTAGTTTGTATTGTATCCGCCGGTACGTTCGAAAAGAATGCGTCTGGGAAAAATACGCCGCGAACAAAATGGCGTGAATAACATATTCATCCTCGTCACACCCCGATTTCGAGGAATTCGTCGGTTAGCCCCGACTCGGTTCCTCCGTTACTATACCGCGCGTCTTAACAAAACGAACCGATTTCGGCGCCACTCGCGGTCTCACGGTCACACATTCCGCGACGGTCGGGCCATAGTCGACGCGCTACAGTCGTCAATTGGGACCACGTTTCCCCCTCCCCCTATATCGGAATACGTTCGAGAAATCACCTCCCACCATATCGGACGTATTGCGTGCGCGTCTTTGGTGCTCGTACGCGCCTCGGTATTCGAACACGTGTCGTGGGAAGTCGTGGGCCGGGTCCACTTCCGCAATTTCACCATATCGTCGTCGAAATTACGTACGCCTAATTATAATTAACGTTCAGAGACGAATACGGTAGTCACGTCGTGAAATATATACGTAATCGTTACCAAGAATCCACGCGAAACGTATGGCGCACGATCAACAGCTACGACCAGAAAATGATCGAAAATCGTGCCGGTACACACGGACCCGGTCCGGATCCGAAATACGTCCATCGACGAGTCAGATTTCAAAATAGTTTACTGACACGCCCTCTGAACGATAATCACGATACCGTAACGATTTTTAGTTATTTCGCGTAATCTGAGTAACGTACCGACCCGAATTCGTTTTGAAGTGTTAGAAAATCGTTCGGTTATACAGACGTCGAATTATTTACGCGCGTAAAACGGTTCGTATATTTAGCCGGAAATTAATCGAATTGTTTCGTCGATTCTTCGATGTACGTACAACGCCAAAATGTATAACACGAATGTATTATCTATCATACGTATTCGAATGTCTCGTGTTCCGAAATAGTTAACAAAAGTCGTATACAAAAAACGAAACGTGACGATGTTGCGTCATTCAGACGCGTGTGAATAATTTTAGGCGAGTACTCGGTTTTCGCTATTTTCGCACGATTTTTTTAACCACCGGGACACATTTAAATACACGCATGGAATAAAGTACGTGATTCGCGTGCAACGTTTTGTCGGAAAATGGAGGTCGAAATTAAGGCTTCAAGGTTCATTGAAAATGAACCCCAAAAAACAAAAACAAACATCGAAATATTTGTTACGAAAATCAACAAGTGCGCGTGTTTTCATCGTAGAACCTTTAGTAGAAACGAATAAGGGTAACACGCGAGAGGGTTTTAACAAGTTATTGTCCGAGAGAAGGCCGGCGTTTCAATCGCTTTTACAAGCAGTACAAATATTCAACCAAAAAAAAAAAAAAAACAAATAATAACTTCGTTAAAGTGTACATGTAATACAATAAGAACTTACATAAGAGTGCGAAGTGAAAAGTCCCTTCTTGTTTGTAGAACACGTTTCTTCGTCGGCAAATATCCCACTGCGCACATTAACGTAATGCGTATATTATATTGATACCGGGACAGCTGCTGAAATGGCCAACTTGTTGGGTTGCATTCATGTACCTATATGCGTGTGGTTGTGTGTGTATGTGTATGCGCGCGCACGCGCGCGTGTGTGTTTAAATGAATGTTGGTGTGTGCGTGTGTAAAGAATTTTGGTGGGGATACGAATACCCTCCAATTTCCTTTGAAACGTCAATTATTTTCGATTCATCGATTTCAGGAGACGCGTGGTCGGTACAAACGAAATATTGTCCTGTATTAGACATTTCGGTAAGAGGGTTATAAGTAATCGCCAATATATCAACCGTTTTTTCGTTTTTTTTTCCCCGAGCGCCTATTACAATAGTCCCCGACCACGCTCGTATATAAACTTGTATCCGTGTGTTTTGGATACTCAAACGACACCTGACCAAGCGTGTTTAAACGGGCGCCTTTAAAAAATTTAAATAATTTTAATCGAAAGTCATTTTTTTCGTGTAATGTATAGTACGCGACGTACCCAAACGTTTCATTCGCCCGCAGCAAAGTGTGTTTACCGTTAAACGTAATAATTTAAAGTCACTCTTGTGGTAGAGACATTTAGCGAAACTTTAACGTCTAACTAATAACGTATATTTTGAATTTTTGTTCCGTATTTATCGTCTTCTTATAAACGAATTCGCTAAACCGTGTGGGGCGCAAAAATAAATATAGTCCGGGGGGTTAATTCGTAACGATCAATATCGATAATTCCGCTTGTTTAGAATTGACGGTTAAAGTACAAACGAAATACGTCAACTTCATTAGCCGACTTACGATTATTATGTGGCAATAACGTTACGGCGTAGTATGAAGTGTTAAAAACAAATACACACTATAAAAGTATACGAAGAAAATATCCGTTTTGTTTAATTACATTCTGTGTAGGCAAATTACGTTAATACTTCAAGCTTTTGGTTTCAATAGATTCACTATTAACACTTCTATATTGAGATTTAATTTTTTTTCCGACTACGTAGTTTTTCATGTTTTGTAAACTAAACATTTTTGTATATCGAGTGTGTAAAAAATGTTCAAGATTATTTTGAATCAAATATAATGGCGATTTTTTTGATGGCTAATAATAACGCAGAAATCCATTTAGTAAATGGATTCGATGAAACAGTATTGTCTCGAAACTAAAGTTCGTAAAAAAAAAATAATAAACGTCTATACGTGTTTTCGCGAACCAAGAGTTTTAAACACGTAATGTACCACCTTCTAAATTAGAGAAATTATTATTATTTTTTTTAAAACATGTATTATAAAACGACGTAATACTTATTCATTCGTGGACAAAAAACCGATTTTAAT
Organism: Geopemphigus sp. TES_GeoC_2020; assembly: GCA_025469175.1. NCBI lineage: Eukaryota > Metazoa > Arthropoda > Insecta > Hemiptera > Aphididae > Geopemphigus > Geopemphigus sp. TES_GeoC_2020. The sequence goes on along the minus strand of JAIPRN010003024.1, from coordinate 7,901 downwards.
TAATAAGAAATATTAAAAACAATAAGTTCGTCTACATACAGAAGGTATTTGTAGACATTACGACGATGTTATGTTAAATCATCATCATTAGACGATCGATTAAACAGGTTTTCTTCGGATAAGTGGAATAAGTGGTAAATATATGTTTCCCAACGTCGCATACCACAATATCCTACCGAAGACGAACGATAACTATTTTTTCTTTAAATCGCTTTTAAATGATACAAATAAATTCGATGTCTTGCTGAAATCAACGTGCTATTCAAAATTAACGAGCCCGAAATACTATTTGGTACAGGACTCTAAAATTAAACAAAATTCTCCACAAACACGAATATCGGTCACTTTATTTTTATTTATGTAAATATCGCGTCGAAATTCGTTAACGAAAAAAATGTACAACATTTTCTTTAAACTATAGAGGTCGAAGGAAAATGATTCGTTATAACTAAATATAAAATATCGGAAAACATCCTTAGTAAGTGCGTTGCCGCCTGGTACACTAATGACCAGGTAAATGTCCCAATATATGTAGATTCAAGGTTTTCGTCACAGAGCTGTTATATCGTACGCCGCAAAAAGTAATTAATATATTCCACACAATTATCTCTCCGTTGAAACCGTGCAACGTTTCTCGATATTATGGTTTTCGTAATCAATGACCAAGTTCTAAGTTCGTTCGAATATCCAAAAAAAAAAAAAACGAACAAAAATTTTATATCGTCGCTCGCAGTTTTCAATATAATCCTCGAGGTGTAATATTGACGCACGAGCATATAGGTTGGCGTACACCAACTCCGTAACGACTTAATATTTACGTTACCTTGGCATGTACCGCGTGCCGACGTCACGAATGATTTGAACGAGAGCGTTCAATTTTACAAAGGCGATAATGAGAAAACAATTGATATCGGACATTTTTCTCCGCTAGGAGCCGCCAGCATTACACTTAACGAATATTAAATCATCAACAATGTAATAATTGTCCTATCGGATAAATTATCGTTCACTGTTTCGACGTCGTCGTGAGGGCTTTTTTAGAAACATGAACTCGCAATTCTTAGTACCTGAAAATAATACACGTAAACGATAATAATAATACTAATGACGAGCATAAACTCCACACGACGTACGAACTATAAATTATTCGTTTTCGAAAATAATAGTCGCTACGATTAATCGTCGCAGATCTTGGCATGTGGCCGTGTGACTACTTCTCACGGCACGAGAAACTAAACGTGGTCGGTCTTTTTCGGGAGGTGCGAGGGTTTGTATGAGGATGGTCGAGTCGAGAGTGGGAAAGAAACTGGAGACTGAGGAAGGAGACTGAAAAATACACGGCGAATAGATAGAGAATGACCCGAGTTAACGAGTGGTTGAAGATCGAGTCCTATGAAGGCCGACCTCCATATAGTTGTGCGTGCAAGGTGAATAAGAAGACTTATACTACCATATTGATCAATCATATAGTTTTGTCGTTGTCATATCGTACGTTATTAACAACTTGCAAAATTTGTATACAATCGCGCGATATTAAGTAATCGGCGAACGTATCTAACGTTCGGAATTAGTAACGTTTTGACGAAATACAACATCGCAAAAATCGGTCATGTCGCGATTATTTCGCCGGTTACCTACGATATTTTGGGGGCTGTTCATCCGCCAATTGAAAACGACAACGAAAAAACCGAAGTACTTTAGAACACAAGTACTTGAACGGGCGAACATTTTGCAACCGAAAAATAGTGTTAAAAAATATCGGTAGATTTTCGAAAACCTTTAAAAATTTGGAGCACTTATACTCTACGAAAAATTGATAAAAAAAGAAAATATAACGAACGTACACATAAAAGTAGAAAATCGATACTTAATCATTACTCGGCTAGTAACGTACTAAACATGTAATTCGATGTTGCTCTCTAAACGAATAATACGGAATTGACAATAAACTCAAATTTATTTTTAAACGAAATTTGATAAAAAAAGAAATATACCGAAAAAAACAAATCGTTTTTTCATTTTCTTGCTGATCGATCGAAATATCAAAAACGTATACGACTCATATTTGGTCGTAACGTAACACGAAATGTCGAAGATCCATATTACGCTGTGTAGATACCGGTGCAACTGAAAGGACGCAGGTTCGATTTGGACCGAAGTTGGAAGTGGAAAGTTCCGTAACTCCGTGCCTATAACCGTTCTAGCAGCCATTTACACTTATGTTGCACCAATTTTTTCCCTATTTAGAAAACAATGTTGTAAAATAAATTTAAGGACAAGCCGTAATCGCAAGACGGCCACAGCCACGCCTAATAAATTTACCGAAAACGGTGTTTAAGCAAATTCCGTAATACCGACGTACTCGAAAACGTAACAAATATGGTATAAAGTTACGCGTAATCGCTGTTCAATTTTACGCGCGCTTTTTAAACCGATCGCGTACGGACAAAGGACACTTTCGCGATTTTCGTAAGCCGGAATTACGGACAAACCAAAATTGGCGAAATATTCTTACACCCATCGTTCAACGTTGTTTATCTGTTACACAGTTACTCACACGTATTACCGTCGTAATTGACGTCCAACGTCGATCCGGAAGCCTTCCGTATATATCCGGTAACACTATTTATCAATAGCTAACTGTTAATCTAGTATAAACTTTATTTGAAACAACTTTTGATTTTTTGTAATTGTTCATGGCTTCTAAAACAGTATTTCAAAATTAAAAAAGCTATCATCTGACTACTTAAAAATTATATTTCGAAATAAAAAGGATAAAAAAAAATTTATAATATAAATTATAAATTAAAATAAAAAAGTATATATGTATAAAATAATAAAAATTTTAAAAAATGTATATATATAAACATTTGCATGTCTTTTATTATTAATTTTAATATTTTTTTAGTCTCACCTACTTCAGTTTTATATGTATTTAAAAAATAAACTAAAGAAGTTGTCAAATCAATTTGTTAAGTTTAAGTCGTGCAGAATTGAATTTTAAATTTGAGTTTGTTATTCTACGTTTACGTGAATGATCTCATTGTCGCTGGGTCATTTAATTATGCCGCTAAGGTAATGGTAGACTTATTCTTTTATACATCCGTTATTCGTTCGCACTTGGTCATACGTAATATGTAACCCGAAAACCGGCTATACGTAGACATCTGTATAGTGAACACTATGATGTAGTTTTAATTGCCTATATAATAATTGTAAACGTTTTTATAACGAAATGATTGTACGTTGTTTCTACGTAATTGTAAACGTTTTTAATGACGAAATGATTGTAGTTATTAAAAATAATAGTTATTATTATAATTATATAATATATGTAAACATTTTTATGACGAAATGAGTGTAGTTATTTCTATATAATAATTGTAAACGTCCATATAACGATATAATGATATCTTATTATATTGAAATTATTAAACACTATCGGGCATTATATTCGATAGTGCCTCGTCCCAGAAAATTGAGTCAATGTGATATTTGCAGAGTATCGAGTGTGTGGTGTTTATCAGAGCATCGGTCAGACCTTCAATAATATTTAGTATAAGACAATAATTTCCTGTTTCGCGGTGAATATTTAATAAATAGAGTATATATTAATTCAACAATTTGTTGTCTACTTTTTTACATAATTTTTGTTGTGGAGACGTCCATAACAACTGTATTTAAACTGTGTATACAAAATATGTACAAACCAGTGCTTAATTAAGACAAATAAAGCATTTATCGAATCGTAATCAATTATGCTGTTATATAATGAAATTATACAGTAAAGAAAAAATATTATAAATTATAAATTAAAATAAAAAAGTATATATGTATAAAACAATAAAAAATTTTAAAAATGTATATATATAAACATTTGCATGTCTTTTATTATTAATTTTAATATTTTTTTAGTCTCACCCACTTAATTTTTATATGTATTTGAAAAATAAAATAAAGAAATTGTCAAATCAATTTGTTAAGTTTAAGTCGTGCAGAATTGAATTTTAAATTTGAGTTTGTTATTCTTATCATTGTTTATTAGTAATATTTTTTTTAATATCTCCTAAATGGGTAGGATTATTAAAATTAATTATATCGTTTAATTTTAAGATATTAAAATTTTCTTTCAATTTTATTCTATCATATTTTTTCGTATCACTAATTATTTACAATATATATTAAATTTTGATCTATAAAAATCTATTTTCTTAAAATTATCAACGTTTATTTACATTAATATTGCCTATAAAACTACAATACGTATCATTATTGTTAATATAAATTGTCAAGAAATATGTATCTTCAGTTTTTTTCTAAGTTAACATTAAAATAAATTATAAATAGATTAATTTATTCTCTATACTCATCTCCTAAGAATCTATAACATGTATAACAAAATAATTATATTTTAAACTATTTTCTTTCAATTTTGATTTAAGCATATAAGGTTTCATTTGCTTTGAACTTAAAAATGTAAAATATAATATAAAGGATATTTAAAAAAGTAATAAAGAAATAAAACATTAGAAAAGTCCTTTATTTGTTTTTTCAAGAAAACACATTTTTCTTTTAAATAAACAGGTTTATTAAATAAACCTAAATATTAAATTAAATTTAAAAGTAAAAAAAAAAGGTAAAATTGGTGACTAAGTTGACAAACTTTGTGTTGCAGTTACTTCGTAAATGAGTACCATGCATCATAGATAATATTAAATAGGATGAAACTTAATCTTGTCTTATGACGAATGTAATGACTTGTTCGAGCGATATTTTATGGTTTATTCTTTTAAATAATTACTCGCAAGTTGCGTTATCTTAATTGTTTTAAGTTTGGTTTGATACCTATAAAAATGAAAACGTAATATTAATTTAAAATTCTTTTTGGCGAAATTCAAATAGCCTTGCTACGAATCTATTCTTTTTTATTTTAATATTTCGCTATTTTATAGGAACTTTTTTTAAATTTACGAAAACGACAATAATTCGAAGAGTATATGTTTTCTATACTTGAGTCATGCGCCTTCATACAAATCGGGCACTATCGTTCATTCGAAAATGACGTACTAATTTCGTTTTGTTGTCAATGTTCCAACACGAAAAATACACGAAGACTAGAATCAAGAAAACAAATCCGTTAAAGAAAAACCTCCCTTGATGTCTTACGATTAAATTGTGTACAAAGGACGCATCCGTAAATACTGTCATTCGTGTAGTATAGTAGATTATCTCGCTTTATGAAAAAGTACGCGATATTATCGATTAAGATCGATGATAAATCTTATTGGCTGTATCATTAGAAAGTCACGAACGCATATGCGCGGGCTTTGACTATTAATGTTATTATTAATTTATTCAGTTTGCGTATAAATTTATAAATAGAGCCGCAAGAAGAAGGGTGGCGAAATTCTTGCTCGTATCACGTGATATTAATTCTTCTATATAATGACAAATGACGATATTTAACTTAATTGAATATTGTCAAAAAACTTAAATAAAATACTGACAGTTAGATATAATAATATATTTAAATATATATAAGTACGTTCGTTTTTCATTATTTAATAATTTTGTGAGCGACAGTTTCAAATATATATATTCCCTTTTATTATTAAGTAGTTGTAAATTAATAGTTATAATTTTAATAAAATTGGCAAGGTAGTTTTACATTGGCAAATTACATTAATAAATTAAAATTTATCCAAACAATACTTGTACACGATTTTTCTAATATTGCTAGATCAGATATTATTTAATTTTTTTGACGAGAAAAATAAATTACAAATCAATGTTGACATAAGATTTATACAAAAACATATACACTTGATTTTCAGATATTAAGGCCATTTAAACAAATAATTTTACTATAGCTTGAATAATATAAAGAAGCTGGTGAAAAAAAAATGAATTTATTCGTTCTACAGTAATTGTTGGCGTACTTTCAGTACTTTTTAATAATAACTGTCGATTTAATCATATTACAAAGTAAATATAAAAATGAACACGATTTTTATTATATTTTGTTCAACGCTGATATTCGTAGTCATTATAGAAAGCACATTAGCCAATGATGGTAAGTACATCGTCCGTTATGTTACGTGCCATATTTTTTAAAATTACAAAACGTAGTTGATATTATTTATGTCAAATAAATGGTCTCTTTGGATATTATTTACATAAATAATAATTATTTTAGTAATCTATTGTTTTTTATAGGTAGAAACGAGGGTCAGTCTAATGCTTCTGGTAGGTATTTTCATTGTATGTATTTATAAAACTTAATAAGTAAATAATACTACCAGGTAAAAAGCATTTATGTATTATATGTATTATATTAAAAAAACAATAGACAAAATGGCTATGTTATTGTACTTCGTAACATATTATAATATTCGTATTATTGAAGAAGGAATGTTTATTTCCAACTTTACAGCAACATAATACTGCGATATAGTGGCTAATTATAATTTTACGGGATTTAATTAATTAATTTAAATGTCGTATTATCTTTTAACCATCGCGTCAAAAGCTAACCGCCTAGACTAATATTTAAGTAATTTTATTTAAAATAGTCTTGGATGAAAATAATTTATAGGATTTTTACACATTATACATTTGTCATCGACACCAGTAACAACGTGTTATTAATAATTATTGATTTTTATCCCTTATATTAGTATTATTATTACGGATTATCGTAAATATTAGTATAATTACATACTCTTATTCTTACTATTACAAAAAAAACACCCGTTATCTGAATTGTACATACACTTTGTGAGGAGGATATATATAGTATTTTAAGTAATAAGTTTATTATTTTGTTGTTGTATAGTTCAATATAATATTAATGATGAGTAATTTAAAATCGAATAATCAGTTGCAACGATACACAACGTTGTTACGTTTATGCTATTTAGTTTTTGCTAATTAATTAATTGGTAAACGGGCAATATTATTAACTTTATTACGCGTTATAAGTACCATTATTTGCAATTTTGTGACGTATTTTTAAGTTATACCTTTGCATATTACGATTAATTACTTAGAATGAACTTTTATTTTTTAACTGTTTCAAATACATTACAAATCCAACGCTATAGACTAATATTTACGTAATTTTATTGAAATTAGTCTAGATAAAATGTATTTGTATGACTTTGATATACGTACTTAGTAGGAATTTTCATTGGCTTAAATAGCAAAAATATTAGTCATTATTATGATTTTTAAATTTTAAAATGTATATTTCATTATTGTTATTCAGTATAATTTTTAATTCAAAAAATAATGGGTAAACAGGGAATTCAATTGTATATCGTTATACACATTATGTAAAAAAGGATTTACTGGAACATTATTACTCGCGATAATGTGCCGAATTGTATTTCTACACGGATCGATGAATTATGTAGTGTAATGATATGCGTGCATATCATAATTTAGTTTAGTTTATATAAAGAAATATATACTATACACAATAATTGTAAAATTTATTAATAAAATAAACTGTCACTCGATCTTCACGGAATACCGACTATATTAAAAGAATTAAACAAAAAACACATTTGAAAATTATAAATATAATATATACGAAGAATGATGACTAAAGTGACTAGCTCACGATAAATCGAATGACCGCTTGCAGCACAACAAAAAAAGGAACAAAATAAAACACTTACATAAAAATATTAGTTTTAAAAAAAAAACCGACGAAGGACAAGAAACCAGAGAATTTATATACATAGCAATATTCTGAAAGATATAAATACACATAATGAATGTCGATAATAAGAATCGATGGCTAACCACAGCAAAACGCCCGCCCGCATGCAGAATAATCAAAAAAGAGTTAAAATAGGATATTTTCACAAACACATCAATAAAAAAAAAACATAATA
>JAIPRN010003023.1:0-24686 GCA_025469175.1 Geopemphigus sp. TES_GeoC_2020 | reverse complement strand
ACATAACACACACACACACACCCACATATAGATATATATATATATATAAACGCATTGTTTGCCAAAGTTGCCCCGTATCACCCCGCTTGTCTCTCACGCCGGACTTTGGACAATGGCCACATTACTTCCGGTCCAGCGTGCACCAGTTCCATGTCATCATCAACCTATTCTATCCCTTTCCACGATCCCTTGTCGCATTGTTTACAAAAACTATATATATAGTGGTCCAAGAGAGTACACCATTATTCAAATGATACCATCGCGTTCGCGCACGAGTCCAATTTAGCCCCGTATACATATTAAACTTTCAATATGCATATATATATATATATATATATATAGGGAGCCTTTGTAGTAAAGCAACGGAAGTAGTCGACGGATGATAGGAGGAAGGTGGTGAAAAGATGGAAAAAACACGTCCGAATCAACTTACAAACCGGATGCACATTTATTAATACTTTTATCGAATAAATATTATTTTTTTCGAAATAACGTTATCGTCTTATTCGATAAAACGAACGCCGTTGACCAATTCGTCGTTCGCGTCTGACGTTAAGTGAAATCGTCCAGGGCGTTCGAAACGAAATAAAGATTCAACCGTGATGTGTGTATAACTATATATACAAATTCGTTCTACGGTGCCTAAAAAAAAATCGCTTTCATTTAAAACCGGATCATTTCAGATAGCGAAACGATTTAAACGTCTAGAAATATTCGAGAAATCGTTAAAGGCCATTGTTTCGCTTATGAGATAACAAATGACCAACGACTTTTCGGCGAATTTATCGCTGAACTCTTCGGACAGTATCCAATCAGCGACAACGACGGATGGTAAAAACCGAATCGAAACGCGGCGTTCGTGTTCACCCGTTAAAAAAACGTTTCGTGTCGATACAAATGACGAACCGCTGACGCGGGACCGACGCGCTCGAGTTTTGATCCAGCCGCGGCGTTCAACTACGACACGACGGAGCAACGCAGGTACGTTGGCCGGTACCGTACCGTGTTCACGTTATTAATGAACGACGTTACGTTGGCCCGTGCTCGGCGTATGGACGGATCGTGTGCATTTTTTACGCGCTTTCGCGTGACGTAAAAAAATAAATACTATATAAAGTAACCCCGGCGAGCCTAATGGATTTCAAGGGTGGCCCCGTTATTAACGGGCAAACAATAGGCGCCGGTATCCTTCAAAGGGTATATTATATAATATCGTATAATGTTATAGGCATTATGCGCGCATGTACGGAAAGAAGACGGGGCGTGTATGCGTGTGTGTATTATACTATATATATATATATATAAATAGTATTCTTTTTCGAGACTAGAGCGTCTCGCAAACGTTCCGACAACAATGCCACTGGCCATAATAATAGCCCACGCGTGCTCTGAAGAAAGTAAAATATAAGACTATATATATATATATATATATTGCGAACGCGAACGGCGTATTCCCTGCAGACACGTCCGCGAAAACAAACAATTATCCTGTCCTCGTCATCTCGCGACGACATTGTCTTTTGGAGGAGGCACACTTCGGTGATTTATACAATGTATCGGACGGCCACGAGTATTTTTTTGCCAGTGTTGACGGGTCTCCAACAGAGTTCCCATGGGAGTAAACACACATACAAACGTACACACACGCGCGCGCGTATACCGGCGGGTCACAATGGTTGTGTACGTGCGGATATCGATATATTATTTATTATTATTATTACGTTCGCAGCTGCCTCCGCGGAGATCTGGCGAGCCAAAAACCGCCCCGGCCGCGTATCGGTTTACGGCCGCGGCGGTGGCTTAGGGTCGCGAACAAACCATTGTGCGCCCGGCGGCAACGGAAATGTCAACCGACGATTATGTCGAATTTTTCGGTATACACGCGCGTTACCCGGAGCGCGCGGTTCCAAAACGTACACACACAATATATATATATATATATATATCAATGTACGCCTCCTGCGTTTTAAGTGTACACCGTCGACGTGATCGGAAAACACAATATACCGGGGTGGAAGGAGGGGCTTTAATTTAATCTCGTGGGATTTCCGAAGGAGAAAAAAATTCGATTTCGATCGTTCGGCATTAACGCCGACTTCGGATTGAAACACGACTGTCTAAAGAAAGGGATCGCTACGTACGTCGTTTCTGCAGATTCGGTCATATTGTACGCAATTGTACCGCTAGCGTTACGATATTACGCGCGCGTAAATTCGCACGAACGTTGTTTCCGCATGGGCCAGAATATTACGGTTTATATGTGATTTATGGAACGTGCAAACGGCAAAGGACCACCGAAGGTTTATTTGATAAAAATACATTAAGCTGCCGGGACGGTGTACAATATAAACGTTATAAATTTTAGTCGTTTTATTCCGGCAATATACCGACACCGTTGTTACTCGCGTTTCGTAATTTGTCGAACGCTCTTTGTCGTTTAACACCGTAAATTTAAATCGAATCTCTTCGGCCCCTACGTACATAAAAACGCCCACATGAATAAATACGCGGGACAATTGATTTCAATACCAATAAAAGCTACGTACGTCCTTCGCATGTGGGCACTAATCAAAGGATTCGTATATTTCTCGTATATATATTTATTTCGTTAACCCGTCTACGTTCGACAATATTAACATTAAGTCGACATTTCCGACGATACGTTAATTGTTTTAACGCGCTACGCATGTAACGATTGAGGACAATGACGACGCGACTATAACGTAATTTATCGATTTATTCGGACATCGCGCTAATACGCGATCGTCGTACAGGGCGTTATTAACGATCGCTTATTATTTCGCGTTTAAGAATTTTTCTCGAGTATTCCGCGCGTCGTTTACATTTCGAATCGTCGTCCATCGATTAGTCACGACGATATAACGCGTAATATGCGTATATTGAACGAAACTTACGTTCGTTCGTTTTCTCTCTTTTGACGGTTGTTGAATTGTCGCCAACTACACAATACGAGGCGCGCGCGCACCCTAAACACGTATACCTATGACTATATACACATGCCCACATATACACGCGCGCGCGAGTCGTTAATCACGAAATACTATTATCACGTCACAGCAACCAATCTTCCCGCTATACACCCAGATGTCTTTTGAACATCGATTCGTATACAGTTTTTACTAACACACGCGCTCGTTATATTATTCTCTCGTCTTCCGGGACGATAACCCTGACGTAAAAAGCAAAAAAGCGCGCACTCGAGTACGCGCGGTTTTTTTTTCGCGCTTATTATCCGCGTTTGCCGATGACGAGCCGCACATAGTTGGTGAAATTTACGAGCCATGGGCACACATACGCCATGCGAATTCGGTCACGCGGAATGAAACGATCCTGAACAGTACGGCGAACACACCCCTGAACGTTGTAACTGGTTCGCATATTGAGTGGCGCAGGGAGAATCGAACAAAAAAAAAAAAGAGAGAAAATTACTTATTTACCGAATCAACTCGGCCGTAAGTAAGTTGTTAGGTTATACAGTTTTTTTATTTATACCCACCGTTGATAATCCAATAGGACACAGCGGTACCCCAAGTTGGTTTGTTGAACACGAGGTCTTTTTATGGCGAACAATGAAACGGTTACGTCGGTTTTTTCGGGAGTTGGCCGTTTTGTAATATGCACCGTGCCCCGGTCATCGTATATAACAATATACGCGCGCGATGTTTTCTGTTATTTACAATCGCCAGTGTATGTGTGTGTGTGTGTCTGTGTGTATTTGTGTGTATACATGTTTGACGCTGCTTTCGCGTTTCGATTATACGCGAATTATTTACGAAATAAATCGAACAAAAATTAAACGTTTCGGCGACGATAAATAATATTAGTGGTAGGTTTGATTCGCGCACGTCTGAACGGGCGAACAAAGCGTTTCGTTGTATGCGGTATTTGATTTCGGCTTTTGACGAAAATATACTTTACGAAATTTAATATCGTATTTACGTATTTGTCTAGACGGAGAAAACTCGGCTATCGGTGATATACTCGTATATAAAATACATCGGCTCTTTTAAACGGTATTTTGATATCTTTGTACGTTTAGGTATACTATTTTAGTGTGTGCGCAATATAAATGGTGCATAGAAAACCGAGTGGCGTGATTCACACGAAGTAAACCGTTTTCCACGACGCGAATTATTATAATGAAACGTTTTAAAAAAAAATTATTTTTTTACAACATACAGGTCGATCGTTTTTATTCCGTATTCCGACGTATATTTGGCTAATACGACGTTATTGTTCGTCGTATCCTCGTATGTATACTTAATATGGTTAAATAAAAAATTCGATACGTCTTCGTAGTAGGAACAATTTAATAACGTTGTTTTCCACGTTAACAACATTACTATAGCAACATAAAAACTGTGAAATACGCGCCCGTGTTTGATCTATGCTTAACCAATACCGATGCCTTTCAATTGTAAATAGCCGATCGTATGTAAACACACACACACGCGCACATGTAATGATGTATGCGCGCGTATAAAATAAACCGTTAACACGAACGTTATAGATAATAAATTCGTAAAATCAGAATTTCTATGTACACGGTACACAGTATTATTGCTAGTTGTATATATATATATATATAGGACGGGGTCAGTATAACAGCCGTCGTTATTGTATTAATGACTTTCCGCGTACCTAAACTATATAGGATAGGGGGTAAGGTCTAGGGTAAACAGAAGGGATATCGTGTAATTGTAGCCAGACATGGTCAGAGGGGTGGCAATATGTGTGTGTGTGTGTGTACAAATACGCACACACGCTCGTATAGGCTAGAAGGGGGAGGAGGGGAAGTAAAGGCTCACAATGGACAAACCATTATGGAGTGCAATTATCAATATTGTGCGGCCATTCGACAGGACCCCAAAAAGCTCGGCGGAGGCTGCGCGCGTATTTTCGGATGTCATAGACCTCTGTGGCCAACACGCGCATATTATACGAATATACCGTACACACGCACGTACGTGTATATACCGTTGTACGGCCACGCCGTTTAAACGCGGGCCGTTATAATTATTAATTTTGTATCGTAAAACTTGATAGGGGGTTTTTATTACGATCGCGTTTTTTCTTTCTTTTCAATTTTTACCATTTGGTCGTGTGTGTGTGTATATATACGCGCCTGTTTAAATATTACGTCGGACAAAATTGTAATCGTTGAAGGGATTTGCGCATAAACATTGGTATATAAATACTCCCCGGGCGGTGCCGAGTGAAAAATTACTCCAACCGACGAAGTTTTTTTTTTGATTTCGTTAAATAAACACCGAGAATGTATCATTGTTTTACCTAAAAGCGCGTGTTTGTGTTATTCATATTCGTCAGACGTTCTGCTTTTTACACGAATACGATAAATATGTACAAAACGTGCGCAATTTTCATAACCTAATTAATTTTAACGTGTGTTTCAATTAGTTTCGCTCTATACGAACTAAATGGAAAGATGTTAATGTAATATATATTTTACGTAGTTCGAAGATACAGAATAATTAATACGACGTTACGTTAGGAATATTTTTCGACCAATTTACAACATAATTTTGTCGTTCAAACATCGCACCATTGTCAAATATGTATTCCCCGTCAAATATCGACGCGAAACAGTCGTATTTAACTCGCCCGTGATTTTTGTTTTTCTTTTAGTCTACGCGTAACGTGTAATTTGTTAACTAAACAGTGGTACACATTTTCATATTCGGGTTAGGTTTGTTATTCGACATTTTCGAACAATTTCGTACGAATCACGCGTGCCGTTTACCTACTGTTGACTCCGCGTGGTGTGTAATTTGCGTAAAGTCTGCCAAACAATTTTCGTTTATTACAGTTCTCATTCACTGATATTTCTGATGGCCTGAACTCGTTAAACGGGGTAGCTATAATTATAGAATACGCGTAATCGAATTAACGACATCGTTGCTCCTCGAACAACGACGAACGGAACCATTTTACGCGCGCGCGCACATACTCTCTGACACCCGTTCATTGCGCAAATGGTCGAGGGAAATTCGTATTCGTTTAGCAGCACACCCGTGCGCGTTTAATGAGATAATTAAAGTGTCCGCCGCGGGCTGAAATGACGTACAAATTGTTGTTCGCGCTGTCTTAAAACAAAACGATACGTTGGTCTACCAAATGTCGGCCGGAAGTTGTCGCACGCATACCTATGTATGTATACGCGCACACACACACACTTTATACACGTATAATAGTTGTTATACCGGCAAACGGTTATTTAGTTATAAATGAGTATACGCGTGTTTTAACGTGATTGACTGACAGGCCAATCCGGTTTTAGGTGGAGGATGTAGTCGATTAATAACGTACGTTCAGCCAGCGTGTACGTTCTGTTTTCATTTTACGTCCATTCCCATTGTCGAGACCTGAAAAATAGGGATAACGCTTAGGTACAAAAACGATCGTTCGAAATTATTTCCACTATCGCGAAACGCGACGTTTGTGATTCAAACAAATCGTCTAAACGATCTAAAACAGAATAAAAAATATTCGAAACATTTCGTGGAAAATCGATTAAAAATTTTTACGCGTTTTTTACATAGGAATAAAATCAATAAATTGGCAACGCTTTTTCGATACGGACGACAATTATTTATAACGGCGTACGTCATTTCCTATACTCTACGACGTCATTTTCGTTACGTATTGTCTTACATTATGTACGCGAACGGAGCATATACGTTACATCTGAAACGAGAAATTGGTCGGGTTTACGAATCGGCCGAGTTTTTGCCTAGAAATCGATTCGCGATATTTATAAAAATTAACGAACATATTTCGCGTTATTTGTAATTACCATTAACGTGAAACTCTAGAAAATATTTGTCGCGCTATAATCGAAATCCGTTTACGCGACAAAACGTACGTTAAGATATTACGTATCTATCGTCGAAATGCACGCTCACTGCGGACAAAAATTTATTTCGAGGATATATTAAACGTCTCATCGCCATTTTCAAAAGCGTTACAACAACGATACGATTACACGGAAACGTATTAGCGCCGAACGTAACCGGTAAGTATTATTATCGGTCGAATTTGGGAATCTCGTAGACGATCGAAAGTGAATTGTGAATCGTTCACGAAAGAGGGCTATTCAATTAGAAACAATTCGATAGTTTGGACACAACCGTAAAATATTTATCTAACTAAACGATCCAACGTTGTCTGCCGGAGAAACGTAAGGTTCTTGTGTACCGATGGAACGTTTGGTCGAATGCAGGGAGGGGGGAGCATAGATCGGTAGATGGGCGAAATTTGGCCGAAAAAGAAAAAATAACCGTACGATCGTTCTTCGAATAAAAAATCGGCCGCCGTTGCTGTTTCAAAGGCACGATGGATCGGTAATACGCGGAGGAAGTCCCGAAAATATAAGCGTAATATATATATATAAAAAAAAAGTCGCGGAGACGTTAATAATTGTGACGTGCGGCGAAGGGAACTCGGCCGCCGTTAATTTCGCGGACGACGAAATATCGCGTGTTGACCTAGAGACACGGATCACGGCGACCTTGAGAATGGGTCGGATGGTTTTGGCGGAAAACGTAAGCGGCGAAAACACGCGAAACGACGGCAGGGCGAAGAAGACGTCGTCGCCGGTACGAGAGCACACACACACACACACACACACACACACATATATTTATATAGAACGACGGGACGCGCGGCGTTCGGGCGGTAAAACGTCGGCCGAGCGAACAACTGGGCGGGCCGCCGCGCGCCGGTGGCCCGTCCCTCGGCCGGCGCGATTTCTTTCCGCGCCGAAGCTCGCCGGGTCGCGGGGCATTTTTTAGTCGACGGGTTGGCCGCAAACCGCCGCGCCCGGCCGTGGTGGGAGTGCGTGCGTATGCCGGTGTTACGGCGGCGATGTGCCCCCGACCGCCCGTCCGCCCGCCACAGTACGGTCAATCAAAATGCCTCCTCGCCCGCCCCGACCCACCGCCACCACCACTCCGTCACCCTCAACCCACACCCGGGCAAACTGCCGCGGCGGTGGCGCGGCCGCACGCGTTTTGCGGGATAAAAACCCCGGCCGCACGCGAAGACCGCCGCGCGTCGGTTGTGAGGTTGTCGCGCGGCCGGGTTGAATGCGGCGACTAGTAGTGGTGGTGGTTGTGGTGGGGAGGAAAGGAAGGGGTCTTGACTATAAAGCGCGAGTGTGGCGTGGCGGTAATGGGAGGCCGAGGGATGGACGGAGGACGGGTGGTCGGTGGTCGCGCGCCGCGAGTACACGCACGCACACACACGCACACATATACGCACACGGTGTATGTAGTGTCGTGGTCGTCGCGTCTGTCTCGCCGGCGGGGACGTGTGGAGGGGCGAGAAAACGCGACGGTGGGGGGAGCGAGCGAGAGTGAGTGAGGGTGAGAGAGTGAAAGAGAGTGGGAGAGAGAGAGAGAGAGAGTGAGTGAGAGAGACAGCGGAAAAAACGGGAAAAAAATACACTACCGTGTCGGGCGGCCGCAGCGGTGGCGGCGCGAGGTGGGGGACGACATAACACGAGGTCCCGAGGTCCCGTCGTCCGCGTGCGGAATATTTCAGTTGTGCCGAGATCGGTGACGCGGTTTGTCGCGTTTTTGGTTCACCTTCTTTTTCTCTTTTTTTTGTCCCTAACCGCTCTCGCGCCCTCCGCGTCGCCGCCACGCTCGAACGCGTCGTGTCTGTTCGGCTACCGTCGGTGCCGCCCGCGTTCGTCTCTATATTGCCCCCGTGGTCGTCACCGACACCGCCGCCGCCGCCGCCGCTACCGCTACCGTCGTCGTCGTTTTTCCGAAAAGGAATTTTCGCGCGCTCGGCCCGTTCGATTTTCTCATTATTATCGTTATTATTTTTGTTTTCGCTCTACTCCCTCCTATCCACCACCTCACCGAAAACAAAAACAAAACCGTTTTACGACGATTCGTAGTGATCGCCTCCGCGAGGTCATCTCTACGTTACCGGCATTTTACACGGCGGACACCGTATCGTACACGCGACGGACAGACATGGCGAGTATAATATTAGTTGTTTGGTGGTTTTGTCGTTTTCTTCGTACGCGTTTTTTACGAAAACCGAGGGATTTTTTAATTGTCTACGCGTATTTGGGTGTAATGCGAGACGCGAAAATTCGGCCAATTAATATTCGATATTCGGTCGAAAAATAATCGGAACTTTCGTACGTATATTCGTACCGGTATGAAAAAGTTTTGGGAAGTTATCGTTTCGGGGAACGTGATAAAATTAAACGGAAATAGGGCCCGACGAAAAATAACGGAACTTGTTGATACGCGATTTCAAACGTTCGTTTTCCGTGGAGTAACGTTCGCAAATTCGGAACGGCAAAAAAAGGAACAATTAGGGACGTACGATTAAAAAATTCGAAAAACGTAAAAACGTTATCGTTTACTGGTTGGGATAGAAATTGGAAAAAACGACCGTGACGTGATTTCGGATGTGTTTTGACGTGTGCGCAGGATATCGACGCGGTGTACCAGAAGTACGTGGCCTGTATCCTGGAGGACGTTCGAGCCATCCACGGTAAAGAGATGGTGGCCACGGGCAGCCCGTCCGTGTTCTGTTCCGTGTTGCCGGGCCACTGGCGGTCCAACAAATCCCTACCGATTCCGTTCAAAGTGGTCGTTTTGGACGAAGTACCCGACGGCGCCGTCGTCGTCGTTCAAGCCGGCAACGACGAGAATCCGTCGGCCGACATGCGAAACTACCGTGCCTTGTCGGCCACCGGCGTGGCCGTCTTCAACGACTTGCGGTTCGTCGGTCGCAGCGGAAGAGGTTCGTGCTCAGTATAATTTTTAACACGATATTTTTGATCCGCAAGACTGGTGGGCTTAAAATTCGAAAAGTTGATTCGGACGAAGTTACCGGTTTTTCTTTTTCCGTTAACTTCCAGTTAAATTGGCGACGACGTAGTCAAATTGTATAGCCATTTATAACGTAATAAATAAAGCGTTTAAGACTATACACGACATTGGATTATCTTACCTCATTTTTAAGGCTAATTGGAAAACGTTAACTGTTCACTAACAACGTTAAAAAGATTTTCTACTTACATTTTTTTATAACAATTTTAATTTGACAACTCGAAAAAATTAGTCCACACGCTCGGACTCGTATACACACGTACAACATCGACGACGCGTATAAAACACGATCGAATCTATACTTGAAATACGTTTGCGCGCTCGTCAAACACGAAATTGAAAATTCGCTTATTTCGTTGCGTGAAAAAAAGGATAGGGTAATAGACGCCGGCGATTTTGTACGTTGTTCCATTTCCGTATATTACGGTAGCGTCTATTTAAACGTTTACCACCGTCGCTCGTGTTTCGTCAATCGATTATTATTACGACGTTCATCTAGCGGGCGCGAATGCTATTAAAACGATTATTTCACGATGGTGGCGTTCAGAATTTCGTTAATCTCTGAACGGATCGCGGTTTATTTATGTGATATTATAGACGTGTACGCGAATACGTAATACGCGAGTCCGTCACCGTCGACAATTTTTAGGCGCGCAAATTCATTACGTTTCCGCCAGTCGCGTACTTATAATATCGGGACGACGTAATATTTAGATAATCCTCGTTACAGGTAAACTGTTAACGCTCACCATCACTGTACAGTGCAAAGATCAGGTAGTGTTAGTGGCCAATTATGTAAAAGCCATTAAAATCACCGTCGACGGGCCAAGACTTCCTCGATCGAATCACAGGGGTAAGTGACTTTTACGTTTTGTCTTTATTTTTATTACCGTAGTGTTATTTATTTGCCGTAAACGACGAAAAACGTCAAAAATACGGTTTAAACGGTATACCATGTACTGAACGAACATATTTCGTTCCTCGGATATTTAGCGCGATTTTAAGAAGAAATCGTACTTTCTCTACGCCCGTATGGTTTTAGATTAAAATTGAATACGGTCGACAATAGTTTCTCCGTTCCCCTCGCAGTCATTATGACGTACTGCCGCTGCAGAGGGTTAAAGACCCTTTGCTTTCGACGACACGCGGCCCGAACTCGTTAAAAACATATATTATTTGCCCAACTTCGAGCCATTTCAATGGAGAATCATTGATCTTTGACACAATGGGGAGAAAATATTTTCATTTTAGTCCACCGTTTCAATACGCCACTCGCACGACGTACGTAAAATAAAACCATCGCGATAAAAAAACCCCACCCTACGACTCGAGTTTCTCGCGCATTCCCGCCGTATGTAGGTAGGTTTCGATATTATAAAATTACGTTTATCGACGGTTCGCTACAAACGTCGCCCGTTAATCAATTTACGCCCGCAAAATGTACAGACCGAAATCGCCGTCCCGTTTAATTCTACGCGCCCAACCTCCATCCAGTACACGTATCCTCCATTGTTGCCTAATTCGATTGGCGTCTATTCACCGTGTCAAACTAACACTTCGCGTACGATCGCGATTAATTTCGTAAATTAATTCTCGTAGCGTTTTACGTACGGTTTTAATTCGACCAAGTATTATTATTATAATAACGATTTATTCGAAAGTAATTCGCGCGTTCATTTTCGTTGTCACATTCCGTTATAAACTATTTTATTACGCCGGCGCGCATTACGTACGTCGACTGTTGTCCAAAAATTGAACGTTTCCCGTGTCGGCCAATTTTCTAGGGAACGTAAAAATGTCCCGATTGCTACCGATGCGAGTTCCGGTCGGAAAACGCTGATGAGCGGAACTTTAATGGCCTGCAACCGTTTTCTCGTGTTTACTCTTGGGCGGATATTACAGTCGCTGACCAAGAGTCGCTATTTTCACGGAATGATGGGTGAATGTAGGATTAGTGGGAACGGTATATGGAAAAATTGTCCAAATGCGCAAATTCCATTTCCGACGCGGAAAGTACATTAACATACGCGGACGTACAGACGCACGCACGCGCAT
Source organism: Geopemphigus sp. TES_GeoC_2020 (assembly GCA_025469175.1). Classification (NCBI taxonomy): domain Eukaryota; kingdom Metazoa; phylum Arthropoda; class Insecta; order Hemiptera; family Aphididae; genus Geopemphigus; species Geopemphigus sp. TES_GeoC_2020. Next base: position 12,732 of record JAIPRN010003023.1, on the reverse strand, counting down.
ATACAAACACACACACACAAAAGGTATAGTGTGTCAAGCTCATTGGACTGCAATAGCGTTAACGAAGGTACGGAAAGACGTCACAGCGAACATACGCGTAAAAAAACAAAATACAAAATGCCTAAAAGGGTTTTTGTTCGCGTGTGGGATTATCTGGTAGTCATCGTGGTAGTGCATTAATCATCCACTGGTCTTTCACGCTGGAAAGGTTACAAATATATACGTACGTATATATATATATATATATTTAAACTCGTACATACATAATGAAAAAGACACACACAGTGGACGTGAAGTTGATTGGGGAACCCCTTGCTCTTTTTTTCTCTCTGTTCGGTATCCACCAAGTTTTTTTATAGTATTAACGCAATTAACATAAACGAACATAACTGTACACGGATAATTTAGATTTTTTTTTCGAGAGGGAAAAAGAGAGGGAATATTCTCCCTCTGAATTGATTAAGTAGTAGTCTCTGGAATGCGTAATGAATCCGTTGTGCAATACCCACTTCATCCGCACGACGATGACCGTTTGTATCAATCGATTGTTTCCACGTTTTATATTTTTTTTTACGCATCATACATGCACGTACAAAATTGGTCATACATGCGAGCCACCCCTTCTCTTCCGACCCATATAATATGAAAAGCAGCCCCTTTTTAATTATTTTCGCGCTTTTACCCGAAATCACTCCAACTGTCCCAAGGGCTTCTCGTGAATAATATATTACACAGAGGACGTTATCGATTTCATACGTGTTTATACGTCAAGTTTTAAAATCCGAAAATTTAATCGGAACTTAAAACATTAACGCGTACCATAAAAAAGTAATATAATATCGTAATACCGTCTTCTCGATGTTTTAACTCTTTAAACAAACATAAATGGCATAATAACGTTAGGTACGATGTTTAGGATGATTTAAATTTTTTAAACAATATTCGTAATATTATACGAAACCATTACGGGAATATTATCGAGTTTTGTAATAAATTGTATTTTAACACAAACGAATCGAAAAACAATTTACGAATGTGTTTCGACGAATCACTTGCCGCCCCAGTGATACGTTGCGGCAATTATTCATGTACAACGAACGAACGAATAAAATATATATATATTATATAGGTACCGCCGAACAATATTTGCGTCGAGAATTTTCACCGACGTGACAAAATAACAAGAGGTAGCAAACTGTTGTGCGGAAACGCATGAAGGGTCGGGAAAGTATCCTGTCGCTTGACTGTGTATACAATAGAGTTCACTAAAAAACGTCCCTTTAACGCAGACTCGCGCTCACAATAGCTCCCGGTTCAGTCGGCTATTGTAACCCGTTGGCAGGATGGTTGACGGCATGGTGGAAAGGGTGATGGGCACGGTGGCTGCAGAGGCGGCATCGACGGTGGCGTCGACGGCGGTGTTGTTGGTGGTGGTGGTGGTGGTGGTGGTGGTGGTGGTAGTGGTAGTGTCAAACACTGCCGGAGGGATGGTTGACCGAGGGGGTGAGGGGTGAGGTTTACCCGAGTAGTAAACATTTGGCCATAAAACTGACCCTCTTATGTCCCGCAAAAGGGGTAAAAATTACAATAGATTTCGGTGCGTGGAGGGATTTTACGATAAGCTCTCTGGGCTTAACCCGAACCCCATCCGTCGGCCACCACCACCCTATTCACAATGCATGCATCATGCCTTATGCCACAGCATCGGCCATTAAAATCCGGTCGAGTGGGGAGAGAGGGAGAGAGAAAACTAGAGAGAAACCGAGTTCACAGTGGCATCCGTTAATAATTTAAAGCGCGATTAAAATCGATACTGTATGTTACACGCGAAAAATATATTTCGCTTCCAATTTAAAACAAAATATATATATATATAGGCGTATTGGACGGCTGATAAGCGTTAAACTAGTAGTTATAAGCGCTGGTGCGCGCGACCTTAATCCCTTTTGTGACTTTAACGGAACGAAATTGAATTACGTTATTTATTTGTTAAAAAAGAAGTATTAGGAACAGTCCGCGGATACTATTGCGTTTCGCCCGTGTGTTTGGTCGCGCGGAGTTTTCGAAAACCTTCCCGACGATTTATTTCCCGATTCGTTTCAGACGTGATCCACGGTTACGGCGGCATGTTCCCAATGCACGGTCCCCTGCCGCCCTACGGCATGATCATGGAGTACAAACGGCTGTTGGAGGGCGCGTCGTTGCCAGGGTCGATCAACTATCAGTACATAGCGGCCAATTACTTCCAACTACACAGTAAGTGTGCGCAAAACGCACGGGTCGTGCGTTGACCTGTATTATGCGTGTAGTTTCGCGTTTCGGATTACCAGACGAAATCCAATATTTAATATAAAAACACCAATATTTTACGATAACCACGACGTTGGGCACGTATATACGTTTCGACATACCACGAATTTTCGTTCCTCGACAAAACTATTTCTTTTTTCAAATTAGCCATACATATTTGAAAAGTACTCTTACTGTGAGTACGATGTATTAGACGATTTACGTAAAGCCGTAGTACAAATATCGGGCGTCAATATATATATATATATATATATATATGTATGCGCGCACGGAAGGGTTCCGTAGCCCTTCGTCGTCCGCGGTTCAAACGAACGGCGCAAATCAAATTTTCCGTTCGAGTTGACGGTCCCGTACGAAACGTAAAATCTCGAACGCTTTCCCCTCCCAATGCCGTGTTTTCGAAAAACTCGCCTACGTCGCATCGAAGCTAATTTTCCCGTTTGCGTTTTTTTCGCTTCCACAGACGCCATGGAAGCGTCACAGATGTACTGCGACATTCCACCCCAGTCGGCGTTCAACTTCGCGGGATACCATCACCACGGTATGCCGCCAACGCCGCCGAATACCGAGGAAGAATCCGCGGTAACGACGACGACGACGACGACGGCTTCGATGGCGGCTGCAGTAGCGGCTGCGGCCGCGGCTGCAGCGGCGGCCACGACGACGGTGACCGTCCCTGCGCAACAGGACGGTTGCGGTACCATCTCGAAACGGCCCGCGGCGGAATCGTCCGCGTCGTCCGCCACGGTCGGTGCGTCGGACTCGCACCGATCCCATCAACACGAACGCAAACGGTCCAAACGCGACGTCGCCCCAAGTCCGGACATCGACATCGTCAACGTGGCCGTCGTCCGGTCGTCCAGTCCGGACGTGCTCAAACCCCGCCAAGAGAAGATTTGGAGACCATACGGCGCCACCGACGAATAGCGTTCTGCGAAATGACGGCGGCGACGACGATGGTTCGTGTAAATAATCATATCGGCGTGTAGAGAAAGAAAATCGTTCCCCCACCAATATTCCGTAAACGCGCGTCTCTCTCTATATATATATAATATAAACAGACATATATTTATATAAACTATATAGACAATCAACGGAGCATTTAGATTATACGGTTCAATGTTGTGATATTAGCGTTTAGGTTCATACAATACGTAATATTAACGTGTAAAGATGATTTTTTATATAAGTACCAGGGCCTTTATATATATAGATATGCATATATGTGTACAATTTTAATTGAAACCGAAACACGTTTGCGTTTTCTTATACCCTCCTCCAACGAAAATTAAAAATTATACATATTATATACTCGTATTCACTATATGCCATATTATATTATTATACGCGTCGTGTAATAGAATCGCTGGCCATTTTTGTGATAAATATGTACGATCTGTTATTAGCGTGTGAATTTGTTAAAAAAAATACAAATATATTATATTAAAAAAAAAAAAAACTTTCGTTTCGTTAAAAAATGTTTAAATATATAGACCGTTTAATATTGGCGAACTTCGTCGCACGGTAGCTAGAGGCTGTGTCGACGGCGATGGATGTTAACTGCTGCTGTTGCTGCTGCTGCGAGAGACGAGGTCTCTGGCGCGTGGGGACTTCGACCACCACCCCACAAAGAGGGATTTTGGTAAACCCTTCGAGGGTTGTCGTCGTTGTGAGTCATGTACACACACATATACATACATACATACATACATATGAGCACGGGCGCGCATGCAGACACAATGGTGAGGGACCGCTGATTCATGATAAATAAATCTGGAGTATAGGTCCCTTATATATTATTATTATTATTATTATTATTTGAGAACAGTAAATGTGCGAGTGCGTATGTATGTGTGTGTGTGTGTGTGTGTGTTTAACAGTAAACGGAGGGAGTGAATGTTGTGTGCAACTATACGTCTACTACTTTTTCGTGTTGCGTTCTTTTCCCGTTTCCTTACCATTTTCTATCCACTTCGCCAATATCTATATACGATTAATATTTATGGCACACACGCGCACGCACATATACACACGCACACATACATATAAGTACGTATATCCGTTTGTAATTCGCGTGGAAAGAATACAAAAAAACGCATAGGATTTAGGAAGATTTCGAAGTATCGAACAGATAAAACGGGAACAATGGGCCGCGGCAGTGATTAATGTGTCAGCGCGGTGGCTGTTTCGTTTATATATATATATATATATATATAGTTTTGGCGTCGAAAGTGAAATCGTTCGCTCCGGATGTTCGCTTGAGATGCGAATACCTATTAGAAAATACGAAAAAAATCGAAGGGGAAAGAGATACGAATTGGTTTTCCGTTTCAACTTGTATATGAACACGCATATGTACAATATATATATATATATATATATTGCGTAAGGGAAACTCTAAATTCACGTTTATATATATATATATATATATATGTATATATATGTACATATGTGTGTATACTTTATCCCGAGCAATGAATGAAAATATTCGATAAATTCTGCGAAAAGCATTATCCGCGCTAAAGTCTGCAGACGGACAAACCGTATTAGACCAGTGCCGTAGAAACCGAGTGCACGGAATACGAATGGGTTTTCTATTTGAGTGCCTAGCTGCCGTTTCTCGTCAAACGTACAAACTTTCGTAATGAACATTTAAATATTTACGCGTGTACCGACGTTTTCGTACTTGAAATAATACGCCGCAATCGGCATATAGTGTCTCGTAAACGATAACCAACTCGTGTCACTAGCTACAACAATCTGATTAATAGTTTTCTATAACGAATAAATATACTCCGATATATTTGGACCGTCGGACATATTTTCGAAACTATAATTATATTAATTCACGTAACGATTCGTAGCGATCGGGAAATATTTATTGTTTAAATTCCGACGTATATTCTCGGAGCGAGACTCGGCGTTGGTTCGTCTCCGTAATTATGTCGTTAAAAAGATATTACGTTAACTTTTACGTTGTATTTTACACTGTCTGAAACTTCGAATTGTCGCAACATCGATTCGAACAAATTCATAACATTCTGATTAAACGGTAGTTAAAACAAAAAATTCTTTAAAAAGTAAAACATTTGCGGCGAATGGGTCTGACACAAAAGCCATTTAAAAATTATAATCGTCTAAACGCGTATATTTTTATACGAACGTAAACAAAATGTTCAAAAAAAGACGGACTTTCCGGTTATGTACACATACGCAACGTAAAAGGAAATACAAATTTAAAAAAAAAAACAATCTGGTAAACTGCCGGAGTCTTTTGATTTTCTATGTAGTGCTGAGGGAACGTACCGTGAGCGAAATAAAGAAAAACAAAATGCTTCAAAAAACATCGGCGTGCGCGATCAACACTAGTCACGACGCACAGTGTATATTACTAAATCGTTAAATCCAAATATTTACGAAACTTTGTTACAACAATAAGTCCGCAGTGAAACATTATAAGACTCGTTAACGTCACTAAAAAAAAACTGACAAAATAAAATTATCAAGTTTGTGAAATACATAAAAAAAAATCGCTACAAAAAAAGACATGTATTTTTAACAAAAATAAACGCGATCACGACAACTCGAGGCTGGGACCTTTGCGGATTATACCGTGTTTACAGGAGGTTTATTATATATACAAATGTTCACCAGCCGTGTTTGTTTTATGAAAAAAATAAAAATGATTACAATATTGACTGTCGCTCGTATGTACCATACCGCATGTAAAAAACAAAAATTTCTGTTGTCCGACCGTCAGGCTACTGTTTGATTTGTTTTTTTATATAAATTTTTCGGCGATTTATTTCACACGATTTCACGTGGATGTTGTTTTGTAAAAAGACTACAGTCTAAAGTTGAGTTCGAGATTTTTAACACTGAATATATACATGGTAATACGATAAATACGCTTACGACATCACGGTGACGCGCAATTCGTCGTAAACTCAGAAACGAAAATATTATCGGCAATGTACGCGAAATTCAAAACACGCGACACTGATGTACAAATTTTAGAAGAAAATTTACTTTTCGAAAATTTTTTAAAAAAAAACCGCTCGACAAGAAACAGATAGAACGTAATGGTAATAATTCCAAAATCGTCTTGATTTTAGTTCATTTTTTTCATTAATACGTCTCAAGGGTTGGATCTAAGCGTTTTAAATTTTTTTTAAAACATTTAGAACGAAATCAATAATTCCACGCGTTACGTCCTTGACGTTTCGTTTTATTTACTCGAAAATTATATACGAAATTGATATTAGCATTTCGAAACGTATGAAAAGCTACGACAATTCATTCTGGCCGATACCTCCAATATATACGTAGAGATAGAAATTTTGCCGAAAGAAAACCCACACAATATGATACTGTAAATTTAACCTAAGAATATAACTATTAAATGAATAGACGCTTATTGCGATGGTTTATCGTAAAATCTCTTTAAAATTTAGAATAATATATACCAAGGCAATGAAATAAATGGTCGAATTAATTTCAATTTGGTTTCTTAAACGTGTTCATTTGTTCAAAAATTAACTTCCGACTTGATTAGTTACCGTTTTTTCAACTTCAATATCGAATGCTTTATAAAAAAATTCTAGACACGTTTATTTTGATGCATACGATTGACTTGTAACGTTCAGAATCGTAGAAAATGTTCAACTCGACTCGTATTATTTAAATTTATAATAATAACGTCGAAAAAAAACATTCGAGCGAACGATCACGTCCCGAAATTGTACCCGAAACGACCCGGGAACAGTCAACGATGACAACGAAACTGCAATAATAACGATAATAACCATTTAGGATCCATCCTCCCCTATACGTAATACACGTATATATGTCGAGAAGTACCGCGGCGTTTTTTTTTTATGGTTCCGTTAACGAAACGGCCGGTTTTCAATAATAATTGAAACGTCACCCCATCGCCGGTGCACTACGAACGACGACTCCGCGCACGTCCACAACAACAGCGCGCGTACATAACCCATTGTACGTGGCGCACTATTATAATAATAATATTATTGTCGTTTGTCGGGCGCGTAGAGCGTGTGATTCTGCCGCTGGTCAACCCGACGGACGACGAAGCCGATCGGGGCCGATTCGACGCGGTGTCTGTATGTGTTAAGTAGCGATCGTTAAAAATTGTGAAAAAAAATCGACCGCCACCACCGCCGTTTCAATTCGTTTCGTTCGTATAACGCGGCGCATAAATACCCGTGGAAAAACTTCCTCCGAGACGACCGTGTGTTTATTTCTTCTATCTTTTTGTCCTCGCTCCCCCCCCCCCGTACGCATATTGGAAACAATAAATTAATATTCGGTCCGAGTGTGTGCAACATGCGCAATATACGCGTACACGAGTTATAACGGACGACGACGTTGGAATAATAAAAGGGCGCGGACCGACGGAGACCGCCACGTCGAACCGACGTCGTTGTAAAACGTATTTACACAAAATATTATTTAATAGTACCTGGACCGACGCGATGTTCTTCGCTCAGCGTGTCTTCTCGAATAATGCACGTGTGTTTGTGTGTGTGAGTGTGTACAGGTAGTTAAGTAGTTTTTCGATTCGGTGATTTGTTTATTTATTTTTTTTATTGTTTTCTAGTTTTTGGAGAAAATAAAACGTTCGACCAGTTTTTTTTCAAGTATAATATACGGTCGTCAAATATTCTTGTATTTCGACCATTAATATTTAAATGAAAGTGTTTTGTGTGTTTTTTATTCCGAACAGCTCGTCGTTTACATAATACTGCGTAATACTAAACCGTTTCGATTTCGCACGACGACGTACGCTTCGAGCCATTAGAATAATTCTATCGCTTCTTAACTCCGGTTTAGTACCGTTTGAAGTATCCGACGTGACGAAAATTATGTACATACACCTTACAGACCGCCGTATACGGGTATCGTAACGCGGGATTTTAGCAATTTATTAATAAGGGTAGAAAAAACGATTCGCGTTCGTTCGCCGGATGAACGACGGCTAACGACGCCAACGACGTAATCGTTATTCAAAAAATACGAAAATAATTCGCGGCAATTGGAAACGATGAAACACGCGCGAAATCGCCAACATTTTCTGACGCTTACGGTCCGGCTCGTTTTTCAAACGAGTTTCGCTCTCGCATTGTTTACCGCTTTCCGCGCGTGATCTCGTTCCGTTCTCCGGCGATGGCGCCATCGACCACGATTGTAGAGCGAACGTAATTTTAACAGCCCGTCGAGTTTACCGGTAGAATGAGACACGCGACAACCTAACGCGCCCGTAGTAAATCGGGTGTATACGGTACGTATTCGCCGACGATCGCGCGTAAAGGTTTTCCGTGACATTCGCCCAGAATCCGACGGTAACGCGCGCTTCGGAATATCGAAATAGGATACGTTTCGGCGGGTGGCTGGTGGTTGGCAGTCAGGGGGGACGACGACGAATAACCATTAGCGTGGCGTCGAACGGGTGCGACGCGAAATGGATTTATATACTCGCGTGTACGACAAACGTGTACGTCCATGTTTTGACATAATATCCGAAACGGTCGTTTAATTTTTCGTTTTTTTTTTTTTCGTTGTTTCGTGTTCCGATATGCGTGTACGCCGTATTTTATCATACATGCCCGCGACCACGCGCCTGGGCTACGTCGCGGGGGAATTTGACAAATGAATGCGCGCCGGGCCGGCCGACGCCAAACACGGCGTAATCTGATGCAGCCTTATACGCAGCGGCCGCCGGCGCACGAACTCGCGCGTCCGTCGTTTACGTTTGTCTCGTTTTCGTAACGTGAATCGGGATCGGATGGATGCGAACAATAACGGTCGACGGTTAAACGTCACGGCGGTCGCGACCGGTTCGGTCGCGTCAAGTGGAATGGCGCGGCGACTTGAACGACGACAATACGCGTAAATCGTTTGGAACCGACGCGGTACGATAAGAACGACGGAATATAAATACGGCGCCGTGGCCATGGTGTTTTAGGTAGGAGGAGGAGGAGGAACGCGCGACGGCGGCGGTGGTTCGTGGTTCGATATTTTTACAATTTAAATGAAATCAAAAGCGAAATGCGACGCCACGACGCGTTTACAAATAACCACCCGTCACTGATTGTGATTTTGAGTAATACGCTTGTTTTACGAACACGACGATTCTTCCTTCCACGTAGGAATTTGTTCGTCAATAATTCGATAACGTTCGCGTATCGATAATAATATTATTACGTGCTCGTAACGTAGAAACCGATTTAACAATGACGGGCCGTTATGGACATATATTATTACCTACCTGAAATTACGGACGTTTACGTATATATATAAATATATATTATACTATATTTATATATATATATATAAATCGATAGACGACGACGATCTTTATTTTTCCGGAATATCGAAAATGTAAAAAAAATAAACACCGAGCCGTCGTCCGTTATGTATTATTATTATACTTGCGATTTACACAATACGCTCAATCGTCTACTTCGGTGGTATGGAAGGTTCACGATTATCTATTTGTGAAAAACGTTTATTTTTTTTTTTATTCGACCGTATTTCGGTCATTCAACAAAATGGTCCGTATAACGGTACAGCGTTAGAAAACATAATATATAATACCCAGGCAATGTTTTTTTCATTTGTCAATGGTTTTCGTCTTTCTTTTTGGGTGCAAAGAGAAACGAATCCACGCTGAATTTAATTCCATGCTCGAGAACAATAGACGAACCGTTGCGGTCAACAGAATTACGGTCCTTTGCGCGTGTACCTGCCGAGATTGCCCACATATATATAGCGGTCGAGCACAAAACTAAAGTTACGCCGACTACTGTAGCAGGTCTCGTTGTTCACGAACTACCACCATGAAAATACTTTTAGTCTCTTCCTGTTTATTATCACGGACGAACAGAAATGTTTCGGAATTATTCTCGTCCGCTATTTTACGCGCGTCGGTTTTACAAATTTGCTAAGAATTCGACCATTACATTGTGAACGCGTGAACGTTCGGAAATATTTTGAAATTGTAACGCAACGATCGTCTCTCAAGTTGAATAGTTCGAGTTCGAATAAATTCGCGACACGAGCCCGTCGTAAAATTACGACGCGACGATCGATCGACGAGACAACGTTGCGTTAAAATTTGTTCAGATATTTCGGAAACGAGAAACGATTTGACGTAAATATCTTCGGGGTCGTCTGTTGAAACTAATTAAAAACAATAATAAACACGCTTCGGTTTGCAAATTCGTCCAAACGACGATTAATCGTCGTTTAAATCTCCCGCATCAAAAATAGATTTTAATATCCAAACGCAGAATGCGAAACGACCGCGTGAAAACTGAAGTTTCATACTATGCGCGTACAATTACACTTTAAATTATAACGCGTAATTAACCGAAACACACGCACGAGGTTTGATTTTATTACCGACCAAATTCTTAATTTCGTTACGACAACGGATACTACGTATCCGACTCGTGAGATTTAAAGTCTAATTACGACGTTTAAATAGTTTACGGGCGTACACCGTAAACAATCGCTGTTACTTATATTCGTCAACACACGTAATCATCGTGAAAACACGGCAATTTGTACGTTCAAATACGTTGGTTTATATCTATCCGAAGACTACTGAACAAACGTAGCGCCGTTCAATTCGCGAAAATTACGAAAGTCGTAATATTTGAAAGTCGCACGTTCGTTTTATAGGTAGGTTCCGAAATATTACGATATCATAGTATTTTATAGTTACGTACGCTGAACGAAATCTGTGGGTAAAACGATATTGAATAACGATTACTACGTTATTGAACGCCGGTTTCCAACTCTTTGTGTGAGGAATGCCCCTAACCTTGTAACCCTCAAAAAAAAAATTTTCGTACGTAATTTTCATTTACTGACGTCAAACTGATACGATAACCTACAAAACGTCGTATCCAAATAATAATACGTAAATCGCGCTTCGGCGATTCGCCGCAAAAACCTTCGCCACTCCGATTCGGGTCGCGGTCCGAAGTTGGAAACGACCGTTTTGATTACATAAATAGTAACGCGGGGCCCTGTCGGAGTAAAATTGATGTATTAAAATATCGTTAAACGAATGTCGAACGTACACTCGGTGACGAATTTGAACGGTATCGGGAAAACACGGCGAACGCGTCCGATCCCTCCTAACCGTAATAGTTTAGCGATTAAACACCGACTAACCGCCAGACCGTCACCGCATTTATACGATACATTTAGTTCGCGTTTTCTCACAGACGGTTACGCATGCACACGCACACGCGCGAAGACAAGGGCGACAGTTGTAACGGGCGCACGATCTACGCGTAGTGTTACGTACACAATAGCGTACGGGTATCGTCGAGGGGACTGCCAATCATTTAGACTCGAACAACGGTAAAAATCGTGGTTGCGTCTTAACGCGACCGATTTCGGAAATTTATGGCGACAGATCAAACATCGCGTGTATTATAATTGTAGCGTGTCTGGGTTAGAACACGAACGAGAGATTTGTTATATTAGACGGGACGACAATAGCGAACGGTGCGACCGACCTCCGCGCTCGACAATTGGCCGTATTCCCAGACGAATATTACGTGTACATAGGACATGGGGTGGGGGTCATACGTGATTTTTTTCCCCGGCGACTAATAATCGTATTAATTCCGACGGCATATTTTGTGGCACTTCGTTTTCCACGCGCCCGAGGGCTATTCCTGGATTACCGTGTACGGGATTTCATTATTGTATATCGTTGTCGCCGCGAGCGCGGCCGCCGACGTCGTTGAGAAATCATTAAAGAAACCCTTTTTTTTATTTGCCGACAGGGGACCGGTCGCGTCTGAACCTCCACTGCATTCCGTGCACCGGTGTCGGATATGTCGCTTAAAAACAAACATGGCCCGCCGCCGAATAATTTAATTACGTATTTAAATAGACAACGGTCGTACGTCCGAGTAATCGCGAAACTCGGACGCTACTGAACGATTGATTTCAACGACGGCATTTTTACAAAGGTTTCGCTCGCCAAGTCCCGAGCGTTTGTACGCTATTTCTCGTCTCGTCATCGTCGTATAGATAAAATACAAATACGACGGTTTTGTGATCGCGCGCGCGCGGCCAATAATTGGTACAACGAATATAGCCGACGATCGATCAAATTAGATTAACAGTAATAATTCGTACTTCGGGCGGAATATCGGCCGTTTTAATTCTGGAATGGTGAAAATATACGTAATTTGTCGGACGAATAATTATGGTATAAACGTTGTACACCGATACAAAGTTCCGTCGGAGTAATAAAAAATACTCGCCGTTTACCGAAAATCCGAATACTAAAAAAATACCTGGAAAATTTGGCCGCTTCGAATTGGTTGGTGAAAATCTTCTCGGATTTCTCGAGAGAATAAGGCGGAATAAGCG
>JAIPRN010003022.1:0-24688 GCA_025469175.1 Geopemphigus sp. TES_GeoC_2020 | reverse complement strand
CGTGGTATACGTATATATATATATATATATAAAATTTAGTATAAATTTGAAAAACGTATTGGACACGGCATTTTAATCGGTTCTTTTTTACAATCGGTAATTTATCGTAAGCGAACACGTTTACGTTTTCGGACCGTGGTTATTTCGTGAACATATTTTAAGCGTTTTTTTATGTAAAATCCGAACGCCGTTAAGGCGGGCGCGAATTTTCTTCTTTTTTTTTCGTCAAGTACAACAACCTCGCGCGCCAACGTATAATAATAACATATTTCGGTCGCGACCGTTTTTCCGTCGAAATTTAAAAGAAAAAAAACGCGTAATCCGTTTTGCCCGCCGATTACGTAATACGGCGGTTTTTTACGTCGTGGAAAACGCTCGATAGAATTTTCTAGGAATAATTATAACGGACTCGGCGGTACATTACCGCGTTCGTTTTATACCCAATGTCGTAACATTTCGGTACGCCGGCTAATATATAATTTCCCGTATTCGCGCCGGCGTCCGTAGACCCAACCTAAACCGTCCCCAAGGACGGAATATATTTCTCGGTTCAGGAAAGGACTTTATTTTAGAATCGCTAATTCGAACTTCGGAAAAGTAACTCGTTTTCCTCGTTTAGCGACACTAAATTTTATATTTACTCCGCGCGCCCAAATAGCCGGCTAGTGGAAACGTACTTACGATAAATCGATACGAATTCTCCCCCACTCCCCCCGCGCGACATCTATGCGCTTAAAAACAGTTTACGGAATTTGGTTGGTTCGATCGCCCGAAATTGAACGTTTTCGAACGGCGAGTACGGTTTTTGAAGATAGGTGTACGTTTATTATTCGTAAACGAACGGGCGCGGAATAAGTAGACTTTACGAAATCCAAAAGTTCGAACGACGATAAATAGGTACACGAAAGGCTTACACTAGTGCTTACCGTATATGAAAACGACCTGGCATCGCTAAACCGAAACACGCGCGCCCGAGTGAAAAAGGCGAACCGTCTAAAAGAGTTCGACATTTATTATTATCGAAGGTTCGCCTAAAGTTCGGACTATACGGTCCTTGTCCGGAATGTACGCTTGTCCACGTGTACGTTACTTAGACGAAACGAACTCTCCTACGAGCGTCCTATAGGAGTGTTGGCGATTGAACGTCGTTTTTGAACGGAGGAGGCCAACGGAATCGTTGGATTGTTCAACGCGATCGAGTTGTCGACGTTACATTAGTGATAATTTTAACCGAAAATCGTCGAACCGAATTCGAAACGGGTCCGCGGGGAACGACAATGATTTTAGGCCCGAAATTCCGGACGCTCTTGGCTTTTGACTAAACTCGAGAAAAAGTGTTCAGTAATAAGTGCGCTCGTACGTAGCTAAAAAAGAAAAACAACTTAACGAAAAACGTTTTAACTCTAATAAATAATTATAGCGTCGTTACGTGAACTTTACAATTATAGGAACAAGTGAAACGTTCCTAAATGGAATAGAACCATTTCTTATTTTGGATTCGATTATTTTCTTCGAACTACCAACGCAATTATTCCAATTAAACCGTACGAATGAAATCAAGTACGCGATAATTACGATCGATTCTAACGGAGGTAACGTATATTATTATTATTTGTTATTAACGCGCTTTAATTGCTACGGGATTATTAGATTGTTTCGTTGGCGCTCGAGTTTGTTTCTTTTAATAATTTCGCCGTTTTAACTAATTTTACTCGTTTACAATCCATCCGGCGGATCGTTCAAACCGAATATTTCGAATAATCAAATTGCCCCCTCGGACCTTCCAGACGTTCCGCCGTCCCGCTTAATACGATAAAAACTATTTTGAAGGAAAATAGCGCGACGTTATTAAATTACGTAAGCGAAACACTACGCTTCGATGAAAACCGTATCGAAACCCGACGACGAATAATCCGCGAACCCTTGAATTTTAAAAGTTCGTCAACAATCGCGGTTAATCGATCGTTATCCGAATACTATATATATATATATATATATACTATACGTTATAACGATTATTATTCGAATAGATCGATTTACATATTCGTCCGATGAAATTATTAACGCTTTCGCAAAAAATTAAACGGAACACGAATAAATTAGCGAACGAAATATTATTAATTTGTTTTCGCTTAGCCGGCCGTTCGATCATTTCGTTTATTGGATCGTCGTAAAAATACGACGGTTCGCACGTTGAAGTTGTTCGTCACCACTCGTCAGAGACATCGCAATTGTGTTCGTCACGTGTTTAACACGGCACAATACGAAACGAAACGGAATTCGTTGAATGGTCGTTAAAGGCGACGATACGGAATTATGTATTGGTAACATTTCGAGAAACAGGCCGGACGTTATTCGCGAAACTCGTCCGTTATTTTCCACGCGCTCGCGTATTTTCATACTGGACGACTATTGCGAGTGACGCGCTCGATAATGGTACACTACGGACTAGAATCGATTTCTTTTCGGAATTTGAAAATCGAGCTATTGCGAGGGGGGTGGAGGGCACAAAGCGAAATCGACGGTAATTCGGCGAGTTAATTTTTTAGCCGACCGAACTCCCGTTAACGCGTCGTCGAATGGACAGTGGGACGCCTTGTTCACTCGTGTGCAATGAAGGCGGCTCGCGGAGCCGATACGTACGTACGGTAATACATTATTTAGGTATAATGGCCTCTCGTTCGATAGCGATCGTGAAATGTCAACGCGCGCGCGTCTCGGACCAATTTTAAAAAGGTCAATAACTCTCTAGTCAAACGACGGCGACGGGGCCAAACACGGTCCGTTCGAGATCGCGGTTATTCCGTCGAGGTCACGACAATATTTTACGCGCACACGTGCACGCGAACGCGATCGTTTTACGTGTTCGAGTTTACGTATACGCGCCGGGCACGTCGTATGCGCGCAAGTTCGAAAATAAATTCGTTTTGAAAATATAATCGTACACACGACGGACATGTTGTAAAAACTGCACGCGATCGACCGTCGAAATTAAAAGAAAAACACGTATAGAACGAAATTCGTGTACGTAAGTATACGCACACAATGACGAGGGGGAAAATTGTATAAAATTCGAAACCGAAAAACACGCCTCCTTTTCGCATTTCGTGAAAACTCTCACGTAATCCCGTTCAAATCGTAAACTAACCAGTTTAAATAGCGTACGAACCAGAAGTTCCTAAACTTTTCGTCCGTGCAAACGTCGTTTAATTTCGGCGACTCGCCTAAATCGTACGTTTTCGTCCTTCGTCCGGGTGCCGCGGACGATTAACCAAACGTTTACGATATATATATATAAATAAATACGTTCGTATCTATAGAACGATAATTATTTATTCGGTAAAAATGTCACGATTAACGATTAACGATACGGACTATTTTAAATCTGCGTAGGGATAACCGGCACCGGGATTCTAATAACTCGAAACGTCGAATTGTACGGCCTTACAACAATAACGTCGACGACCTAAGAAAAACGAATGATTTTTAGCGAAACGCGTAATAATCTGTTTTTAATGTACGTGTACCTATAATATTTTACATCGTCCGAATCGAAAAATTGTCGAATACGGTTCGAATCTATATTTAGGAATCCGTGTTTCTGAACCAAAAAAAAAAAAAAACTCGCGCCGTCTAAAATTCTTACAACGAACGGTTAAAAACAACCGAAATCTTGAAAAACACTAAAAGAAATCGGACGAGAATTTTTACGCCAAAGTACCCGGAAACCGTTTAAGCATCCACGCGTGTATCGTAGTGTAAAATAAAAACCTTCGCCGAATTCATCGAGAAAAACGATATCGATTCGTTGGTAGCCCGTTGTTTACGAAAACATCCGGAAATAGCGAAAAACGTTTACGAAAATGTTTAGAATCTTACAAACGAATTACGCAAAACGAACGTGTGTTTTTCCCTTGAATCGGTTTGGCTGCCACGTATTTTTCCGACAGGACCTATAAACGAAAATAACGTACGAAATATGCGACACGCGCGTTATACAATAATTGTTTGTTTTCTTCCTCGATTTTTATTTTATAACGAAACTCGTTAACGAAATAGATACGATAATAAAACGGCGATTCATGACTTACGAGCATGGCCAATTTAATTCCTATACAAACCTAACGAGATAAATATAATAAAATTTGAAATTATAAAATTTCGCTAAGAAATATCTGTAACGTTAAAAACTCGGGGAAAAATCGCCTGAAAAAAATTCCGAACGATTTACCGAAAACGAGGAAACGAATTAAATAAATTTAAAATTAGATGTTCGGAGTCGTAGCCAACCGTGAAACGTATTTACCGTGTTGGGTTAACAAACGTCAACAGAACCGAAAACGCGCGTATACGGGAAAAGACATAATAATTCCGTTTCCGAAGTCTTATTATTTATTTTCACGAGGAATACGGCGAAAGAAATGTTCGGAAGTTTACGTATTTTTTGCGAAAATAAAGAAATTTAAAAATCGAAACGTCACGGCGATCGAATCGAAATATTACGTGTCGAAATCCGAAAACGAATCGAGTGAAAAAACAAAATTAAAAACCGAATTCGCGCTTTGTCGACGTAGAAAGTTCGTACGGTTATTGTTACATCCTCGCGGAAATTATCCATCGAGAAAGGTCTAAAAATAACTTTGAATATCGATCGACGTTTCGCGAATCGGATGTAAAACTAATAAACTCGGGTAACGGTTTTACGAAAACGTATTATGCCGACGTAAGAATAAGTAATACCGAGTTACCACGTCTTTGCCCCAACAATACGCGTAACTCGTAAAAAACATTTTCCCTCGCGCGTTCATAAATTAGTGGTAATACCGTTATAGAGAATTATAATAACGTCGAATAAAAGTCAATATAAATTGAAAACTTAAGTTAGGATTTCGTAAATATAAAATTGTTCTTATAAGTACTCTTTCAACTTGAATTACTGTCTATAAAGTGACGTATCCCCGGAAGCCCATTAGGTGGTCGTGTACAGCGAAATCCGTATTGACACCTTCTACGTTTCGAAACAGAATCCACGCTGTTTTCAATAGCGGATAAAATTAGAAGATAAATTTACAATTTTCCAACGGTCGAGAAAAAAAAACGCAATACCTGGACGTAAGTTATTCCTTCGATTAACAAATCCGTCGTGTTCGCCCGCCAATTCCGTCAGAAATCGGCCATCGGGAGGTCCTATATGGTAACGACAATATATGTATATATTTAACGATTTTTCGCCGACTAATATTTCGGAGTCCCTCGTCGAGTAACGATTAACAATAATAATAAGCGATCGTCATTCGACGTCGTGATGGTGTTTCGACCAGGGTCGCGGTTAGGTTACAGACGCTTTCGCGTTCCCACTTCTTCGTCGTCGTAAAATGATAACCGACTAAGTATCGTTGTTGCGAACATCGGTCTCGACGCGCGTGTGACGATCGGACGGTGTGTTTTGACGACCGCCGTCACCCGCGCGGTAGTACGTTTAGGTCGAAAACCGGTTCTCGTTACGCGCGGACATCGCTATTGATAATATTCGTAGTAGCTACGGAAACGGCTAAGCGATTTAACGACGGATTTTGTTTACCGCCTAGAAAAATATTATCGTACGGGTTCGGATCTGTGTGTGCTTAAAGGTACGTCTCGTAAAATACGCGTATTTACGAAAACGAACGCGTCGCGTCCTCCATTCGACGAAACCGTTTTTTTCGCCAACTGGATGGTTGGTTCGTCGAGGGTATTACGAAATGTGACTGGGTGGAGAGGGGAGGGCATCCAACTGACGAAATCGACAAATTCGATTCGAAGTAAAATGGATAACGAATTCGTCCGTATCGTGAACTGGATGTAACTTCGCAATATGGACAATCGGTTCGTGAAAAGAACGGTTTCAACCAAATGGATACCATATATACATATCTAATTCGCGATTAGTGTGAGGACGAAAAACGTTTTCTTTCTAATTGCGTAATACAGAGCGCAATTAGATATATTAGATGATTCATAGAGGGTAAAGATCGCGTGAATTTTCGTTTTTTTCTTTCTAGCAAAAACGATTTTTTAAACTTACAATACTTTAATAAAATTTTTTCCGGTAAATTTGTTTTTTTAACGAGGTTTCAAAATACGCGTACACTCGTTTTATATATTCGCTGTAATATCTTTTTTAAAGCTATATCGTTAACGATCGATTATTTTCCGACATGTAAGATCTATATTATATTTTAATTTCGAACGAATCGTGAAGTACGACTAAATGAAAAATGTTAAAAACATTTTCCTCGATATCCTGAATAATAGCCTTAACTTCACGCGTTGGTTGCATAATTGTATAACGAAACGTATTTTATTACGAGCACAATAATGTGTATATATATATATTATATTTGTGGCAGTAATTTATGAATTTGAATTTTCGACCTTGTGTGCATACAACGTCGGTTTAATGGTTTTGTAAAATTATGAACGTAAAGTAAACGAATAACTCAAAGTTTATTTTGTTTTAATTGCCGACGCGAGTGTATAATATGTTAATGTGTATTATTATTATACGCTTTTTGCGCGAACGATTAAGTATAAATTACGGTTGGTTTTTTTTTACGATCTATTACAATTTAATATAATCGACGTTTTAATTACGCGTACGGCGCAATGAGAATAAAAAAAAGAACTCGCTAGATTTAACGCTGTCCGTCGTGTTATCGTTCCGCCGGATAACACTCGCGCGTCGATATACCGAAAACGAACAATTTTTCGTTTCGAAACGTCGAATTCGGAAATCGAAAATACTTACTGGCGTCTGAGAGAGCTATACGCGTCGTTTTCGGTACGTGTACCGCGTGACTGTTATTGTTTAACGTAGACGTTCGAATTACTTTCGGATAGACTAAAACGAAGGGCGAGGCCGATAATGTATGCACCGGATTAAGCCGCGTACTCGATTTGGTAACTAAATTCGAATAATTATGACATTAATATTATAATATAATCCCGGCTCTGTACACGATATTTTCACTCGAGTGTATTTACGTACGTGTATTTGTGTAGATGGTTACGTTTGTCGGTTGTACGGGACGTTTTTGTAATTAAAATTGTTTGCGCGTTAAACGCGACGACGTAGCGTTAAATAGGTTTATTTGCATTTTGTTTGAAATCGGTTTTCGAAGTCACCCGAAACGCTCGGCCCGTCTCACGAAAACGAAAAAGTCAGCGTGTCAATCGTGCAACAAATATCGTCGTAACAATCCGAAACGCAATAGCATTGTCGCCGCGCGCGAGTTAAAGCCGAATTGTACGTCGCGACGAACGTCGCTGTTATTAAAAATTCGAGGAAACCGTAACCGCGATTTTAGAAGTACGCGAATGAGTGGCCGATACTTCTCTTAACCGTATTGCGATTACGTAATTGATAGTACCGTACGTTTGTTCGTGATTATTTCCTCGGGGCATATTCGCGAAATAACGGTCACCGGGTTAGGTACATTATCGAAATGTACGCGTGCCTGATACACGGTTTTCGCTTTTAGGCCGGAAAGAGTATTTCCGTTTTCTATTATTAGCAATCACCGAGTAGCATTTCTCGTCCGTATCGACCACTGGCCGTTTCTTTCGTTACTCGACGTCGGCTCCGCCCCCACGATTAGAATCGATTACAATTGTCGTCGTCTCTCGGAAATCATTTCGCTTCGATTAAATCGCGGACAGCCGAAAGGGTTGCTATCTAACTCCACGAGTTCCCCTCACCCTCTCGCCTAATCCTGGTCCCTCTCACCGCACCCGTGCCTCACTTCCTACATCCGAGGGGGCGCCTATTGTTACTTCGTACTCATTAATTAGAAATCAAAAGGTTTTCGAACGGTGCTAATGAATGATCCAAAATCAATCGCTCCGGTATTACCGTTCTATGTCAATAGAGTTTATCGAAATGACATAAAGCGACGATGTCCAATCGGTAGCCCGCGACCATTTCGTGGACCGAACTATGTCTATTTACTCGTCTCCAACGATCTTGTGCCCGTTCTTATCGGCGATTATTTTCGATTTTCGTTTCGCGGTCTATACCGTTAAATCGAACGCGATTGTAAATATCGTTTGATTTTGAACGTCGAAACGACCGAACGAACGATTATTATTTTTTACGTGAATCGCGCCGAGCGCTAACGATTACTTGTTTCGCCGTATTGTAAGGCGTGTATAACGTACGCGAAAATACACCCGACGAACGTAAATGCGCTTAGATTTCGAATAAACTAAACAAAGAAATTCGGCGAACATACCGTAGTTTATTATACACCGGGACGCTCGGTATAATATGTGTGTGGAATTATTCGTTCGATTAATTACGCGATTAGTTCGACGTCGACGAAATACTACGATCGGAAAGTGTTTGCCGGCGACGATAGAATTTCGAAACGAAATCGGTAAATAATATTATCGTAATACGTAAATGGACTATTTTTTTACGCGGGGGGGGCGCAAATTTTCGTTTTCTTACATCGTTGCCTGGCGGAAATTCCTCGAAACGTCCTCCGATACGGCGACCGTATAACACAACCGTGTACAATGCGTACGAGACGATCGGTCGGACTACGAGTTTTTTTTTTTTTTTTTATCGCAGGCCCGTTGAAATAATGCCGCAAGTATGTCCGGCTGCCCACACGATCCAGCGGCCAACGGATTACTGATTTCTATCGGAAAGACGCGACCGACGACTCTATATAGTACTCTTATATATATATATATATATATATATATATATATACATATTTATATTCGTTTCAACTATATTTTATAACGAATCGTCCTTTATCTATCCCCAGAGAATGTCGCGCTCATACTCGCCACGCTGTGTGTGTGCGTACATAACGCGACGCCGCCAAAATGTCGGCGGCAGTTCCTCCCATTCTCAGGACATTTTACGTCATTATCGTTTGTAATAATAATAATAAAACATTTAAATACTCGCGAGACCGGTCGATCAAACGAATCTTGCCACGGAAATATGTTCCGCGTGGCGCGCAATTATCACGAGGCTGGCGGGCTAAATTTGTTTTCCGTATCTTTATTTTCGGCTTACGAAAAAGCGAGTTATTCGAGCATTTCCGACCGAATTAAAAGTCAATTACGTATCCGCACGACGCTATATTATTATTTTTTTTTTTAACGGTCCGTTAAGTATTATTTTTCTTTTTTTTTTTGTGAAAATAACGTGTCGTTAATTATTCGTATACATTTGCCGACGATTTATACGGTGTCCTTTATCCGTGTTCGTTTTGATCATTACTGTTGGTGTCGAACGTGTTTCGATTAAATTTGTCGAAATTATATATACGTTTGGCAGTAGTGATACTTCGAAATGAAACTAATTGCTTAAAAAAAAAAACTTATTCGACTTTAATGCCAAAGAAAATAAGGTAAATTAAAATTAAACAAACGGTAATCCTATAAGTTAAATAGTTACGTTAATTTAAATTTATCAACTCGTTAATGTCCAACCTTGAACGCGTAATTTAAATACACATAAAACGTATTGGTCGAGTATCGGTTACTTGAAATGATCCAATTGAAACGAAAGTATTTTTTAATTTTTTTTTCCCCGTAAGACGTAACGTACATCGGTCGTTCGCGCAGCGTTTTAACGCTTACGGAACGATATAATGGAATTTCGAACTAAAACGAAACACCGCGTGTTCCTTTATTACTCGTTGATGGTTTTACGACGCGTTTAAATTTTATAAACACGCACGTATTGACGAAAAATTAAAAATTTTACGCGATAAATTACTGTTATTAAAACGTACGTTCGAAGTAATTTTTTTTTGCAGACATTTCGGTATCCGAAATATACATTTCTATTAACTCTCACTCGTCTAAATCACGTCTTTTAAACGTTTAAAATTGAATAGAATAATCGTAATAATTACGATAGCCTCCTACGCCAGAAACGTCCGTATTACGTTTGTTCGCCTATTAAAATAGAAATGTATTTTTTCAATCGACCGTAAACTACTCTCGTGGAATATAGAATGGTCGAAATGACGCGGCGATCACGTCCTGGTTCGCCCCAGCCAAACGTCAAATAATACGCGCATTGCTCCGAGTGATTTCGGTTATTGCCCGTAACGTAAAACGCTCCACGCGGTACGGTTTTATAATCGATTCTACGCCGTCCCGCTGTCCGGCGAACGCGAAATAAACCATAACCGTCCCGGTCGAACTTATTACCGTTCGTTCGAATATAAATAATAATCCGTCGCCGGGCCTTCCCGACGCCCACAATCCGGGCGCGGTCCACGTTTCGAAGAACTTCGCCTTCCTTCGTACGCGGCTTCGTTTCGAGTACAACGGAAGCAGATCGTCGGTTCTGGTCAACATTAATTCCACTCAAACACTTCGTAATACGTCTCCAAATAACTTGAACAAGCGTTCGGCCTTTTTGGAAGTTTTTAATTTGTTTTTTTTAAATCGAAAAACAAAGTTCCTTCGTCATTCCCACCCCGGCCATCATCACCAAGCGACGCCCCTCGCGGTATTTCCACGGACGCGGTTCGTTCATTAGGCCGTGAACGGGGTTTCGTTTTGTTGCCAGTTTTTCGGGTACGTCACGGCCGATACGAAACGAAAAAGTAATCGCGAATAACGCGCGCGTGCCGTTTCGTAAGTCGGGGCGGACGTAACGAGCGTGTGCCGAAACGAAACCGATTGAAAATAAAACGCGGAATTACGTACGAACGATATTTCAAATTTCGCGGGTCGTTTTCGTTCGTTAATATTTTGTATTCGAAAAAAGGGAATAAACGTTTAAAAAAATTCGTATAACCGACGTAACGCTAGCTGTACACGCGCGGATCATATATACCATTTATAGAATTACTCGTTTTATACGCGTAACAATAAATAATTATAACGAAACACGTCCGATCAATCAACTCGCTTTCAAGTTTATATATATATACATTACGATCTGCTCGTGTCTGTGTGTGTATGCGTACGGTAAATGACGCGTGGCAATAACCTAGACAACAAAAAATTATCGTACGACATCTCGGCGAGTGCGCGCGTGTATGATTGATAGGCGAATATGCGAGTGAATACCGCCGTCGTACGTGTGTGCCGCGCGTAGATAACTCTGAACGTTATTATACGGTGATTTTTGGTGCGGCGCGTCTAGGGGCCGTGGACGGCTCGCGTTTTTATCGCGACGGGTAGACGAAAATACCGAACGAAACGGGAACGGTAGCGTAGCGACGACGAACGGTCGGCAGTTTTGCCGAAATGTACGTTTAGCTACATCCGTACGCTACGTTTCGGAAACGGGCGCGCGCGATATCGCCGGGGAAATTCGTCGTTTCGGTGGAAACGAAGTACGCGACGCGTAACGTCAATTTGAACGGCTCTTCTTGAACGCGCGCTCGTTACCACCGCCGCCCATCGGTGTGTACATTTTCCAGCGAGACGAAAAACGCCCGATCTCCTCTTGTTATTTGGTCCATCAACGTTGTCCTCCCGGCAAGCCATTTTACGTACACGAAATTACATTCACGCGAACGTACCAACAATTATCGTTTCTTACGTTTCACTAGTTTGCGTATCGTCCACCTCGATGACGAGGTTCTCCTATGGTACGTGCGTGCCCGTCTATTCGCCGTGTACGCCGTCGACAAGGGACGTTCGTTTACGTACGTATGCTACGCGCGACGTGAGAAGATATTGCGCGTTCACGCGGGTGAGTGGAACCCACGGTCGCCTCTCGCCCGCGAACGTCGGCAATAATTACGTACAGTAATCGGTCCGTGGCCCGGCGACGTATTTCGGAAAAGCCGACGGGCGCGACCGGGCTCGTTGTCGACATTGAGAGATCCGTAGTTTTCGGAGCACGTCTCCTCACTCTCTCTCTCTCTATCTCATTCGCGGCCAGTACGAGAAACAAACACCGGACATATTACGATAATAACGTCGAATAAATAATTCGTCCGGGTATCAACAGGCTCGCGGTTAGCCGCGCCGATTCGACCGCGCACGTAACGCCGGTACAAACGATGACTAACACGCGCGTAGATAAATCGCGCGGCCGGTGTATATAATATGTATACAAGGCTGAAACGCGCTTTGGCTGTTGTGCGTGTTTGACGACAACTATCGGCGAACACGTACGTGTTACGACGGCCACGCGGGAATATCGCGACGTATCCGAATTATTTCGAATTTGTATTTTTCCGCGACAATGCCAAGCGGCCGAAACGTTCGCGCTCACCGTTCTCGCCCCCAGCCACTGTGACCGACGCGCGAACGTAAAAAACCGTTTTTCGGTTGTTCTCCGCTCGCCGATTTGCGCTTAGACGGCCAACGGACTACGGAACACCTCTACACACGCGCGTGTACGTAAAACGATTTTTTCGTGAAATTCGTTACCGAAACCGCGTAATTTCGCGTGCCCGGTTTTTCGCGTATACTTCCGTCACCCGTATCCGACCGACTCGTCATTCGTAACGGTCGCGGTCGGATCACTCGAATCGCGTTCCGCGACAAGAACTTAACGACCCGTTCGGTTCCGGTTCACGTGCCCGTTAGGTTATTATCCACGATTTCGGTTTATTTATTCTAATATCCGGCCAATGTTTTCATTTCAAAATGTCGCCAGCGAATCGTTTTGAGCGATTCGTCGATTGACGCGACGACAAATATCGCTCTTAAATTGCCCAGTTGTCGATTTTTAATACGACAATTTCGCTCATAAATCGGGGAACGATATATACACGACTCGGTAAACTTTTGTCTCTTCAAACGTCGAAATATGACTTCGCGTTTAACGAAAACTCGTACGTATCTACCAATCGAAACCGATAATGCGTATACCTTACGATATTCGTTTTTCTTACCGAACTTGCGAAACTATACATCGGCGAACTACACTTTTTACCGAAATCCGCCTAACCTCGTCCTTTACATTACACGTTCGAATACAAAAAATTAGAGTTTTCTCGCCATTCATATTCCGAATCGAAACCGTAGTGATTACAACGTTCTAAATAGTTATATCGCGTTAATATCGAATTATCACAACGCGTATTTGATGACTGAACGCACCCGTACATACGAACTCGCCATATCATAAATATAGCCGTTCAGTTTTCACTACGTCAAATTACTGTCGAAATTAGCTTAAATACATCGCGTTTGATGTTTCATAAATTATTTATTAGCTTAATACGCCCGTGTGTATATTTTGTAAAATACACGAACGTTATTACGTGTATATTAAATTGTTGCGCCGACGCGTTTACCTTGTTTTGAATATTAAATTTTCGTTTTCCGCTATTAATAAGTACATTTTTATCAAAGTTCACACTTGTGAATCGCGTACGAGAACCCAACGTACTCCACCTATTGTCCACGGAACGCTATTCGTGTTCCAAACGCCATTTCGTATATTAAAACGTCGCGTTACTTACAATTTGAAACGTTTCTTTGGTTCGAAGTATCGATTGTTTTCGTTACCTATTAACGCTCCGAATCGTTAACATTTGATTTCGCGACACACGGCATACCCGATAGAAACGTAGGCGACGAAGTAATAGCGAATTTCGACCGATCGGACGACGGCCTACAGAGACAGTGGAGATGGGCACATTGCGGCTATAATTTTTAAACGTTAAATCGGAACGTGCTAAAATAAAAAATTTCAATATAGTTTTGTTTACCGCGTTTTCGAAAATTGCGCGCTTTATGCGAAACACCTCGTGTTTAACCGGGGGCATACCTTTATATCGTTCGAGTACTCTTTTGTACTATTCTATTTCGGTATATGATGTATATATATTTGTGTGTGTTTGTGTGTGTGCAATATAATTAACCCTATCGGATAATGCGAACAATGATCAAATACATTAAGTCTACGCTAAGCCGTGACAATGTGTTTAAAATAAAGTACGTAACAAGTATGTTCTACTCGGCTATTTCGACGTTAACACGAACATATAAATATTATATTAAATATATATTATTATAAAATATAAATATATTAAATATCCGATTGTTAAAGTAGGCCGATAACGCGAAAACGGTTTTATCGTAGGCAATTTTACCGCGTAATTGGTCGTTGAAACTTCGATAAGGTACGATGTGACGGAGATACACGAAACGTGAGATCATCATAGTTTTCGGAATCTCGACGCGTGTCGATTACGTGAAAAATAAATCGACGGAATTTTCGTTCGTACAATTATTCCGGGCGAGCGCGCGATTTTGAAATTCACCGAACGAATTACGTTCGAACGCCAATACGGAGTATATCCGCGAGAAATCGTATATGTTAATCGATACACGTTCGAATGTACGGAAAGTGTCCTGATGAACCGTTTGAAATTTTTTAACTATTTTACGATTGTATCGGATGACAATATAGGAAACGAACGTTAATTAATACGATCTCATTAGCGTTATTACGGACGTTTTATAACTAATTTCGTTTTTGGCGTTAAAACGACGCCGAGGTGGCAAAATAGAATGTCGGTATATTTGTATAGCTGAGAAAAAACGGCGACTATTTATAAAACTCCGTTTAATTATTCGAAACGTGTTTGTATTAAAATAAATTATCATAATAAAACGCAAATTTCGACTAAGCTTAATGAGAAATCGGAAATTCGAGTTTATTTCTTAAATATGTAGGTTTAGTGGGAAAAAAAACATATCAAAACTATACTCGAAAACGATTGGACACGACGGTATATCTATTAAGCGACGTACGTTCGATAATTCCTATATTTCGCCTAAACGTAAGTGCGGGCCGGTTTTGGATGGCAAGTGTGGGACTATTTTTATAATATATTCATAAAGTATTCACGGACAGAACGGGAAGTCGTTTGCGACGATTCAATTCGTCGTCGTACCCTATAAAGGAATCGCTTGACGGTTCCGTTTTATTACTATTATTACGCTGTTCTCCGTAAATACCAAAATATCCGTCGGAGAAGAAAAATAAAAAAAATAAATAGATTAATAGGCAATATTCCAATTAAGCGCGTATTTTTTTTAGTTCAATAAAAAACCACGAGACGATATTATTATTATATTGTATATTATTATTATACAGATATGTGTGTTGCGTTCAATTAGTGAACAATTGTTCCTGAGCATTTAAAGAAATCACGGAATGTGAACATCCAGTTTAAGAAATTATATATTCGAACGGGTTGATTAATTGAATAAATCTAAACCGTGGTAATTATATAATTATCGTACTCGCTTAATTTCGTTTCTTTAACATTTTTCCCGGGTGATTTAATATATTTTTATAATTGGCCGGCATTCCGATCGTAACACGTAGTCATTGTTATTGAATACGATCGTCGTTTTGTTTTCCTATTAAAAACGAAAAATCTGTAAGTACTAAATAGGACCGACGTTACGCGTGTCGAGGTCTAGAGACAAATACGTTTTAAATTTTAAAAAAGATTAATTAAATTTTAGATTATATATATAAATCATAGCTCGAAAAATCCACATACGTACATGCTTATGTAAGAACACGAGTTCTACGAGGTTTTTTTTATTTGATTTTTTGTGGTTTGTCCGACGGTTTCACGTATAATCCAAATTATCGTCTTAATATCTCGTTTAGTATTTTTTACGGTTAATATTTTTTTCCGTATAATATTACGGCCACAATTTTCGTATAAAAATATATATAAATATACACGTATGGTCGACTGCGGGACGTAGGAGGCCGACGAAGGCCAAGGTCTAAGTTTTGGGTTTTTAAACACAACCCCCCGCACACACGCACGCATATACGTACAGAATGTATGCCTTATACGATTCAATTATATTCTACACTAATTTTGTACACGGTTTTTTTTTTATGCTTCGTCAGCGCACCTTTTAAGTGAGGTATATTAACGATACATTTGTGTGTGTGTGTGTGTGTGTGTGTGTGTATACAGGGTGTCCCGGGACGTGTGTGTTTCATGTCTCACGCAGAATATACGTTTTCGTTTTAAATAACGCGCACCTACGTACTTATTCGTACAATTTTCGAAATTATCGATTTGTAGTGCGTTGGCGGAACACGACGTACAATATAGAAACGTTGAAACGACAATCCGCTTATAAATTTTACTTACGATTCGTGTATACGTTTTTAAATATACTTTTTGATATTTACTTTCTGTGACTATAAAGATTAATACAAATTGATTTATTGAAATATATATATACATATAAATCAAAATAGTATCGATATGACGTATTTTCGATTTATATTCGTCAAATACTTTAGTGGCTATTGAAACGTAAAAAACACGAACGTTAACGTAACTGAACGATAATTATTTCTAAAATTAAAAATTTTCAAAAAGTAAGACACTTCACGATTC
Organism: Geopemphigus sp. TES_GeoC_2020; assembly: GCA_025469175.1. Lineage (NCBI taxonomy): Eukaryota > Metazoa > Arthropoda > Insecta > Hemiptera > Aphididae > Geopemphigus > Geopemphigus sp. TES_GeoC_2020. The sequence continues at coordinate 8,318 of JAIPRN010003022.1, read as the reverse complement.
TATTGATGAATGAGAGAGATTATTCGAGTATCATTTTTTTTTTTTTTTAAAAAGCATATTTAATACGTAAAATTCAAATACGCGAAATTCCGTTTGAAGTTACAAAAGTCGTACTCTTTATCCGATCAACGTACATCATAAATAGGTCAAAGGACTTTTTGTAGCCGTGAAAAAAAATTGTAAAATATAAGCACGCCTTTTATGTGTATTTAAAAATTCGAAAAAAAAATGCCTTTGAAATTAATTTTTACCGACGTTTAAATACGACCGTTTTTTTTCTCTTGTTATTGTTTTATTACATCCCGAGCGTAATATTATCTATGCGCTGAAGCGTTTGCGCTTTAACCTATCGAAGTTAATAGCTTTTTGCCGAACGCCGTCAACGAAGAAAAAATTCGATTAGATTTACCTCGAGAATATTATTATTTAATTACGCGAAAACCGTCGGCGGTGGAGAAACGATTACGAAAATTGTTTATCGTCTCCGAAATTCGTTAAGTAAAGGACGGAACGTTTGGAAACGAAAATCCGGCTACTAATATCGGAAACGCCGATCGAAAATTTCTAATCAAAATTACGCGTTCAGCTTGGCCGCGACATTAAACGTAGGCTATTTCGTGGCTATTGTTCCGAATCCGTGTTATAGATACGCGAACGCTACGTGACCAACATTAACGGTGTACTTAAATGTTCGAGCTATACTCAGGTAACGACAACTCGGTCACGATACACCCTATACGTCGTATATTAAACGTAGTGCTACCGGTACAATCATTTTAAATATATTATAATAACGAACGCGCCAACTATAAACCCATCGTTTCCTCGTCAAACTGGAATGAAATATAATAATGCCTTCGTTATTATTATATATATATATAATATATTAGAGTATATAATAATAATAATACGAGTGCTGCTACTAATTTAGCCGGCCTACACTCGAGTTCTCGAAAAAAATAAAAATGGATATTCACGGCGAAGCCTCTCCCCCTAGCCTACCCTACCTAACCCCCCCCGCGCCCCGTTGACCTTTTGTACACAATATATAATCTATACGCGTCCAGAAATTTGAGCGGGAGGGGTGACGGAGTTTCACACCGAAATCGGACACGCCTAATAACGATAATTATTCCGTAGTGTCGGCGACAAAATCCGATTTAAATCACGCGAGACGGGCACGTGCGTGTGTACTACGCGCGCTCCTGTGAAAACCCGATGACCGAAATGTGTAACACGTACGCCCCGAAACCGTCGAACGAATTAAATACGGGACCGGCGCGTGCGATCTGAAAATCGTCGACAACGTCGCAATAATCGCTTACGGGTTGATTTTTTTTTTAATTCGGCGTAACGTAATTCGAGTATGTCCTGCGAACGCGTCATCCATATTATCTAGTCGGTTTTTCGTTCCCATAATTTCTTAATTTCTCGAAAAACTTTTTAAAACTTTAAAACAGACGCCTTAACGCTAGCTGTAGAACGCCTCCTGTTTTGGCCTTATAAACATTTCGTTTCGATTTTTTTTTCGTTTTTTTTCCGGTTTAAAAGGAGATTACGTCGCGGAATTTACGTTTACGAATTGTATACATTAATAATATTACCCTACGGTGAACGTCTTCTTTTAACGTTGACGACGACGTGTTTTGGATTTTCTTTAAATCGTAATTTTCGTTTACGGCCCGGATTTTGTTCGGTTTCGTTGTGACCGTGAAGCGCGGTTTTCCTTCGATTAGATTTTGCCGAACGCGAGTTGCGAAAATGACCGTTCGCACTTAGTCACGGACATAACGCTACCGATATTTTAGAGCCGTATCAGACGCGGTTTTATTATTAATTCTTTTCGCCATTGTCGCCGAAAATTAAGCGACACTAGCGCCCAAGTTTGCTTCCGATTCGATATTATTATTAATTCGCGACGTATTTTGGTTCGCCTTGGACGCGTAGAGTACGTTCGCCCGAAACGTATAAAAGCACGCTGAACGTATTCTCGGGTTCGTTAAGTTATCAACCGCGTTAATTGTAATCGTAGCGCCTTCGCTAATTCTTTCGGCTATTCCATTTATTATGGTACGCTACTATATAGCGTAGAGCGATAGTTGATAATAAATATTTATTACGCTTTTAAGGATATTAAAAAAATTGTTGTTTTTTTTTTTACGTTCAGAGTGTACGACTGCGTTCCTTCCATCCCCCCCTATCTTACCTCGATTTGTTGCCTAAGAGGTCGCGTCGTTTAATAAAAAAAACCTACTCGGCAGATGGTCCGATAGCACGCGGCACGGTCGAGGGGGAATCGTGTGCCACGACGAATAAACTGTTACGGTCGAGAAATGTTTTTGACGTGTTTTTGGAAATCGTGTCGAACGCGTTTTCTTCCGTATTCGTTTAGCAGACGTCGAAATTAGGAGGCGTTCGTATACGAAAATTACCCGTTCGCTTAACGCGCGTCGTTATTTCGTCTCTTTCTTTACATTTGTACCATTAACCACACACCGTTCGTACCGATTCATTCGAGCGCGTTACGTCGGCCGGTATGTTTCGACGGCGAATAATTTCGTTAGTAAAAAACCCGATCGAAAAAGGGGGAAACACGTGAAACATAAACGAATACGCGATCGAATCCGGTCTACTTGTCTTACAGTACGCCCGATCAGAGAATATTTCCGCGGAAATAAAGCGCCTTAAAAAAACGCGTATACAAAATACGTATAAAATAAAATTGTAAACGACGCCCCGGCCTCCGTGTCCTCCAGACATGGTTCCGTGTGACGTTTTTCTATTTCCAAAAATTAAGAAGACCCTTTAGAGGGCCGTCGTTTTACGAATTTTTCGATCCATTTTTTTTTCGACGAACAAAATACGTTGAGCTTCCCGTGTACAACACGTCTAACCTTAGCGGCCGCCACTTAAAAAGTGAACGACGAATACGGCCGAAAATGTTATCACACTTCGGGGGCGTGTGTGCCGACGTAAAAACCAAAAAACGTCGACAATCCGACTCCGGGAACCCGCGAAATTTCAAAGTTTTCCGTCACTTTCCGAACACGCCTCGTATATATTAGAATATAAACAAGTCCCGGTCGTAAACCGTGTACGTTATTTTTCACACTCGTCCGCGGTATAAATAAATACCGGTAATAATAAAATATCAATAAAAAATGAAAATTACCAACGACCCGCGCGCATTAGCACGTTTCTTCGCGCGCACGCAAGTGGTGTAACATCTACCCACGCGCGCGGACCTACCGGCGGATCATAATTACCAACGAAAACCGTACGCGTCGTACGTAGATTATTATTACGGATACGCTGACTTTTTACGCGGGCGACGACGACGACGGGGCGATTGTAAAATAATGTTTTAAAATAATAATACGCTATATATCGTTATATTGCGCGGCGTGGGGCGCGGAGGAAACGTGGACGGAGGGTGTGAGAAAACGCGCGATTGACTAATAAAAATTCGAGCTTCGCCGTTGCGCCTACTCGCGGTAAGACGACGTTAATGGAAACGTCCGTATCATTTTTAGCCGTCGAGATAATTAATTCACATTTCGCGGTTCTTTTCGGACGGAGCGTCCTCAACACAGGGTACGTTTTCACAGTGCATCACGTTGTACAACCCTAAATCGATTCGAATTACTCGGGCAATATTCGCGGGCTTTTGAAACGTACGCGAGTGCCCGGCAGAATGAATTCCTTAAGAATTCCTAATTAATAAATCCGCGTCGTTTTAAAAATAGAAATTCGATAGCGTCGTAACGAACGACGGGACAAAGGTAAAAAAAAAAATATTACGCGAAAATATACAACGGCGAACAATTTCGAAAATTATTTATATAACGGGCCCCGGTATACATGGCGCGGTTGTATTATTTATATGTGTACGACGAACGATTATCGTCCGTACTTTCTAATATTATAACCGAAAAGTAAAATACGGTAAGCACGTACGCCAAAACGGAATTCAAAATTTCGTTTGGATAATTTCGTTTATATAATCGCTAAACAACCGTTTAGAATTTCCGAACGACAAAACGTGCACGTTATATTACTTTTAAATAAAATGACGAGTAATTCGAACGTCGTATTGGTTCTATGGGGGGAGGGGTTATATAATACTTCGAGCGACCTGTTTTTGGAACGAGAGGAAGAGAACGAAAGAACGTTTCGTGAAAAAAAATTACCTTTCGGCGGACACGCGGCCCCGGTCGATCCGTATTTATACGATATACGTACATACGCGGCGTACGATTTTTATTTTCCGACGGACATTTTGTCTACACCGTTTTTACGACGAACACGTATACACGGTTGTTGTAGCTTCTATCCGTCGTATATGAGATATATATATATATATATAATGAAATGTAGTGTGACACGACGACGTCTGGTTTATGTAAGTTATCGCTGCACGTACACGTGTTAGTGTGTGTATTCTGCCTAAGTCTAGAGACCGCCGACGGATGTTTATGACTTTTTCCATATTTATATACGCTTATGTATACGCTACGGTCAAAGATGTTAAATGTGGGTAATTACCGACGTTGTAAAAAATACTACCGAAATAGGTTTCGAAAAATCCGTTCGAAATACGAGTGGAATACCGAATACGAACGTGGTCGTTAATTAAAAATCGTCGGATTTTGAACCGATAAACGTGTGGCGCCCAAGTACGTTTCATATCGTTACGTTACGCGCCAAGCGTTCGACGGTAGACGGACAACGCCAGTCGGACGACCGGTTAGTAAATAATAGGCACATTATTTCAATAGTGGTTATAAGTGTTTATAAGTGATCTGAATAAAGTATTTCGATGTTCGCGTTTCTACGGTTTTCTCTCAAATATTTCGCGACATACCGTCGTCGTTCGTTTCCATCCGTTAAAGGCGCGTAGACATTTCCCCTTTCGTACGTGGATTATTCCAGACTCGTCTATTTCGCCGGAAACCTAATGTCGGAAAACCGATTGCTCGATTATGCGCAATACGCGGTCCGAATAGATAACTGCCGTTCTGCCGAGCCGCGTTCTAAAATGCCGATATTATTTCCAACTCCGTGATCATCTTCGCGTAAACGTTTCTGTTCAGTGGGAATAATCCCCCCTCCCCCTCCCCGAAAATGTTTAGGAAAAATTAATTTCTTACGAGACGTATATTTTCAGTCATTAATAACGAACGACTAAAATATCTTTAAACTTCGATACACGTTAACGTGTTCGCCAAAAATGAATAATCTATCAAAGTTTATAACGTGTTTCGTTAGAGTCGTCCGATTTATTTATTTAAAAAGTAACCCCTCCCCCCTCAATCACCGAAATTCAAGTCTAAGTACGCCACTGTTTCCGGACTAATCGTCGTAATAAGATCTCCGAAAACACGTTAAAAAGAAATTCATATTTTCGGCCGACGAAAAGAAGAATATAAAATAACGAGAAAACCCCGTAACGATCCGAATATACCGAGAAACGATCTAAACAAAACCGAAAGAACGCGGCGTCCCGATAAGAAAACGCGTCGACGATAGTGGCGAGTGTGGTGACGATACGCGGTCGTTAGGACGAAGCGGAGAGACTCGTTTTCAAATCAGATTGCGCGACGTTGAAACCGGGAAAGTATTGTGTACCGGCCGTAATTGTTTAGGGAGGAAATCGGTCGCGAAATGTGGATCGATCTTGGAGTAGTACGTCGGATACACTAGACGAGATTCGGGACGCAACGCCGCGCCGTGGGCACACGGTACGACGCTGTGTACGTTCCGGGCGGATGGTAAAATGTAAAGAAGTGGCCGACGAGGTAACAACGACGGTAGAGTTAAAAAGAAAAAAAAGCTCGCCGACTTTTAACGACGTCGCGCCGCCGCGATCGCGAGCCGTTTATTACCGCGTATATGGGCAAGTAGCCGAGCGCGTAACGTGCACACACACACACACACTAGTCGCGCCGATTCGCCGGCCGGCAGAAACCAGTTGCGACGTCCCGTATTATTTTCTCCCCGTCGTCGTCGTTTTATAATATAATAACCGTTCGCACGCGGTCCTCCAGAAGGCTATTCATATTAACACACATATATATATATACGCGCGCGCGCGCGCGTGTGTGTGTGTAAATTGTTTTTTTTCGCTCTCGAACGAGCACGCAGCACCGCGGGGGAGACCCGATCGGTGGCCGTATTTACGCGACATCTGCCAGTCACATGGTCGTGTAACCCGTTTGCGCGCACACCCTCCCCCTAATTAACGATCCAAACCGTTTCGAGCCACCGCCGGGTAAACAACAACGCGTTCCGTGTGTACGAACGCTATTTGTATACGCACCGTGTACACGAGAGCGTATTATTTGGGGCGTGTGGTGGCGTAGTGAAAGTACGTACGCACGCACGCACGCGCCCGTACATACGTGAAGAAGGGACGTGGGGGTACGGAAAGGGTTCGACTGTCGAAAACTCCGAAATAACCTCGTTATTCGAAACGTTCGAATTTCGTTTCGGGCCCGGGGAATCGTGTATTAAACGACGACGCGAACGAAAAAACCAAACGGAACTTTTTAGCAGCCGAAATAATAACAGTACATGTGCCCCCGTTCCGACGAAACAGTATACCGGACGTGTTCCGTCCGTTTTATTCAAAATACGCGAACGACGATAATAACGTTACATATGTATTCCTCGTTGATCAACTCCATACACTTCGAGACGACGGTCTCGGCCCGCTTACCGGTTCCGTATATAACGCGCGGATTTCGTACCGACGTTCGATATTATTATTCCGTCGTCGATCGCCGTAATCGTCGATGGACCCGGCCGAACGTAATTACGCGGAAGTTTTTCTTTTGGTTTTTCGTTTTATTACGGTTTACGTCGCGATGCCCGACGAATCGGAATACTACGCGTAACTTGCGCGCTAACTCGATCGCAGTAACGTGTCCCCCTACGTTCCTAATCTACATGTATATTCTAAACGACGCGACTGTCTGGACAATCAAACCATAAACACGAATAAAAAATAGACGGCGAAAAAACGGCGAAACGTAACCACGAGAAATAGTCGTTACGCTTGCCAAATGATCGAATTACCCGAACGGTAGCGTCGGTTCTGGAAATCCGCGGCAAGTGTTTTCCGCGCGGAAAAAGCGGGCGTGTTATCGACCGTCTCGGGAGTCAACGTGCGCGAAAAATGTTTACCGTGGCGTGGAATTCCGCGCCGGAATTGCGCAGCGTCGATAATGGCTGTAGACGACTGTTTCCGAGTCGATAACGACAATTTCGTCAGTTTCGAAAAGACGCGTTCAGTCGGTCGTACGAATGTCGCGAACGAAATTCTCGTCGATTCGACGAGGATCACGTCTCGTCGTCACCACAATCTATCCCGTCGTTGTCCGAACATTTTCCTACCGCGCGCCCGACGTACGCAATCGGGCACGGTTGTGTTCCCGCGGTCGACCGACCACCCACGAGAAAATCTATTTTTCAAAATCGAACCCGCCCGGTTGTACAACCAGCGACTTCTGCAAACGGCGCGCAATTAAAAGACGCGCGCTGACGTAATTCGTACGTATTCTCGCCGAGTCGGCCTTGAATCGTAACGGCTATATAATACACACAAATAAAATAGACCCTTCTGCCGAAGTCACGCGCATTTAATATACGACCTTTTTCACCTATACCGCAATGAACGACCACCCCGACCGGCCACGGTTCGGGTATTTTATATTGTATTTCTCCTCCACCACGTCCTTCCCAAATTCCCCCCCCCCGTGTCGATGTTAAAAAGAAAAAACGAAATAACTCGGGCGAAATAATAATTCCCCGAAATGTTTTTTACGTTAAACAACTTTGTTTTTTTCGCGATTGCGCACTAAACGGTTATCTCGCGTGTTTATATATATCCACGTAGCGCCCTGTTTCGTCCTCGGAAACGTTTCATATTGTGTCACAACCGACCGAATCGTTTTGTTCAAAATACACACGCGCGCGCGTAAATATATAAAATATTAAACGCGTCGACAACATAAAATTCGATTTTACACCTGTAGGGAAATGGCAAAATAAGCCCTTAGCAAACTATCCGCGTACGCACGTAACAAATTGCGAGTCCGAGCGTCCCGCGTTTTATGGAAACCGCGTGATTAACGGAAAAGGCGATTCCGCCGTACGGATAAAACCAACGGTAATATTTACGAACGTATATTATTGTTTTCGTAGATTAACACGTAAACTATCGGGTCGCCGATAATTGCGCGTTACCGAAACTCGTTTTCATTGTTTTCATCTAAAATATCGGGTGACCGAGCTTTGTTCGGTATTTTTTTTTTTTT
>JAIPRN010003021.1:0-24700 GCA_025469175.1 Geopemphigus sp. TES_GeoC_2020 | reverse complement strand
GGGGGGGGGGGGGGGGGGGGGGGGGGGGGGGGAGGGGGGGGGCGGGCGAGTAGCTAGCTGAATTTGACGTGGCGGCCGTTGATCGCGTAGAGAAGTCGTCGTAGCAATCGTGTGCTGTTGCGGTAGTAGGGATGGTCGACGGCGGTGGAACGGCGCGAGCCGGTCGCGGCCGTAGTGCGCGTGCGCCGGCACCGCCACCCCACCACGTCACTTGCCGGCCCACACCCTACGCTCCTACCATTCCCATCAACGACTACGACGACGAAATCGGCGGCGGCGTCGCGCGCGCGGACAAGTGGCGCGGCCCGACGACCGCCGAGTCGGACCGAACGATCGCGGCCGCGTCGACCGCTGTCGGTCGTTTCGTCCTTTTCTCCGCCGCCGCCTTGACGATCGGTTGTGTTCGCGTTACGACCTCCTGCGCTCCACATACGCCACACTCACTCTACACGTACACATCACACATCACACACACACACGCACGCGCGCATACGTACACACGGCGCCATACACGTTCCGATCAACTCGTTCACAGGTGAGTGTTTTCTCTCCCAAGTTTAATTATTCGTTTTCTCGCTATATTATATTTTTTTTCGAACGCTAAAAAAATTAAACGATCGTATTCGACAAATTTCGGGTAAAATTACGTTCGCGCGATTTCCGGGGCGTGTATCGTCGCGCGCTCTCGCCGTCCTAACCACATGGTTTCGGTGTGCGTCCGAAATGTCGTCGCGTACTCTCGAATTAATTTTTCCGGATCGTTTATTTCGTACGCGGTTTTTACATAATTATCGTCGACGTAATTATTTTTAACTCCGCGGAGAAAATAAAACGCGCGACCGCGTGTTATTCGTGTGTGTGTGTGTGTGTGGTGTCGGGTCCGTCTAATAATAAAACGACCTGGGCGTGGATATTCGACCGGCCCGCGGCGGAACGAACCGAAAAAAACCGTGTCTTTGCGATTTTCCGTACTCGACGAACGCTTTATTTTTAAGTTTCCGCTCTCCGCGCGCAACGTCTTTTATTTCGTTCGTCGTGTCAACGGCGGCGTAGGGAACGCGCCCGTTGTTTCTCTCGGACGGACCGCCGTCGCGTTGCGCGAAGGACCACGCGGTCTCTCGAAGAAACGAATGTTCGACCGCGGTAATAAAAAAAATCCGTCTTCACACCGGGCGGCCGACCGGACGGACGGTCGGTCGGTCCCCCGTGCGTGCGGTACGACGGAAAATAAAAGATAAAAACCCCCAGATGGCGACCGCCTGCTGCTAGTCGCCGCCGCCGCCGCCGCCGTTGCTACTGCCGTTCGTTACGTACGTGCGCGCGAGTTCTTCGTGGCACGGCCAGTACGTTTGGACGATCGACGACGACGGGACGCCCGTTCACGGGCTCGTGTTTTTTTACGGCAACGACCACTAGCGAGGTATAGAGTTCCTACGTTCAAATGTTGAGATACTCGTAGGAACTTCATACCGTGCTCTTGGCCTTGCGACAATCGACGGTTTTGCACGCTGCTGCTGACGACAACTACTACTAGTGACGGCAGCGGCAGTGGTGGTGTGTTTTTTTTCGTTAATTAATTAATTTGTCGTTATTTTTTTGTACAATTTTTTTTTTTTTTTTACCTACGAATTTAACATTGTTTGGCAAGTTGTGAACGCCGCGTGTTGTCCTCGCGTACGCGCGCTATTGTTACGGTCGACGAATTAAATGTCCGGCGATTACGGCTCCGACCGCGCGTTTTTTATTTTCACTTTTTTATGTTTCCACGTCTCGAAAACCTACCATCCGATAATTGTCTTCGGGGGGATGAAAACCGGTTTTGTCGGTTCTCCGGGAGGGTTAGGTTGGAAAAAAAAACGACCGAAGCGTCGTCGTCATTGCGTTACGTACGCCTTTAATAATCTCCGGTGCTCGGTGTGTTGTTTTCCCTCATCCAACCCACCTACGTATCGCGTACGTCGAGTACAAAAAAAAAAAACAGAAATCTACTTCGCCGCTACTCTCTTGTACCGTACAACGATAAAAAAGTGTCGGCGGCAGAAAACCGCCGCGCGCGCGCGCGTGCAGGTAATAATAGTAATAATAAAGTCTTGTTGAGAAACCGAAACGACGAGTGTGGGATTTCGTTGTACAAGTCTTGTAATATATTATTATCGTACGTAAGCAGCTGAACTCAAGGACGACGACGGTCTCGTGACGACACACACACACACACACGCCCATCTGATATGAAATATCGTATTTAATTAGTCATTTTCGTTCGCGGATGAATCCAAGGCTCTTTCTAACGGGAGGGGCGATTAAAACAATTTTTTACGACCATTTCGCAAAATTACAAATTTCATAAGCGCGTATCGATGATTTGTCAGAATGGCCGAATGGTTAATAATATTTTTCCGTAAATTGTTGTATATATATATATACATACATACACACGCGCGTATATCCGTCCTGTAGTGTTAAAGATAACTTTTTTGTCCGAAATCTCGGTGGAAAAAGTGTTTTTCTTTTAACGGATAAAAACAAATCGATATTTCGACATATATATATTTCAACCGCTCGGCCGATGTGATTAAATACGCACGTTAAAAACACGCTTTCAAATAAAATCGCGTCATTAAAGCCTACATACGTATTTAACGGGCGAAAAAAATTTTTTAAAACCGGTCCCGTCGCGATAATCGCTTGCGGCAATTCCGTATCGAGTACGTTATTCGTTTTGCCCGACGATAACTTTGTCGAGTATCGTTACGTTTACAACGCGGCGTATAAATATTACGCACGGTTGTTTGAAGTATCGTTATGTAATCGAAAAATTTCGACAAAACGAGCGGCCGTCATCGCTCGCCGTTTCGTCCGTACGTCCGGTTTATTATTTATCGCGTCCGAAATTATATTACGCGCGCGTGTTGTGTGTGTGTGTGTGTAATTACGACGAGTGACGAGTACGTAATATTATACGGGAAAAATCCGATATTGTATTGTAAATGACACTTGTCAAATTCTAGTGTTAAACGGCGTGTTTAGTAGTACACACTTGTGCGCGTGCTCTACCCCCGTAAACAGGTGAATCACGCGGATACGAAAAACAAACGTAGAATCGACACTATAGAATTTTCGGTTTTACGCTCCGAGTACCGGCGCGTTTACAATTCCGTCGCGATAAATAGCGCGTTACGTTTTTCTCGTTAGACGCGATCGCGTCGATGCGGCGGCACTAAAATGACGATGAATCACACCCCCCCCCACCGGGCTACAGGTTTTAATCGATCACACCCGTTTCTGGTATTTACGCCCCGTTTTTGCGTTCGCAACAGAATTCCATTAGTAAAACCGCGCGCCGTCGTTATTAACGTTTGATCGTAGCTTCCCAGTAAAACCGTCGGTTGTATCCGACGGGTATATATAAAGTGCACGGCGTTTCGTTAATCGATTACGCGGGCGCTGTTTTTTTTCGCTTTAATTATCGTTAGTAGTAACCACCGACGTGAACGTCGCGTGTTACTTTAAAGACGTCGTCGAAAACGCAACCTCGTCTACGTAAACGGTCTTCTAGTAACCGCACATTACCGTCGTCGTGTGTTCCCGTGATCTGGGTTGACGGGGTTTTTTGGCAAACATTTAACGTTATTTATAAATACACTGCCCTTTGTCCTTTGGACGGCGGAAGTATTTCGTTTACGGACCGAAATGCGTTTTCGAGTACTAATGGATTAATAACGAGACCGTGGTGGTGTCTTTTACGCGTCCCACTTTTTCTAGAATTTGGCGTTTAGTGTTTTTCCACGTACTAATAATGATTCTTCAAACAAACGTGAATAATCGTAGACATTATATCGGATAGACGCCCGCGTCGTTTTTCTTTTTACGAATTTGAATTTTCAAACGTCCCGAGTTTCGTATCGATCGTAACATTTATCGTATAATATATTTAATAAACTATAAAAACGTAAACGCGTAGCATTTTCGACTTTTCGGATCGTATATTTTATTACGATCGTCGACTAATGCCAAACTGTGTCAGAGAGAACCCCGTGACAAAACAACGGCGTTTCGTTTTATTTTCGTTCGTCACCTTCTTACGTCTTGGCTGCCGTGTACCGCGTTTGTTTTCGAACGTCAAATTGATTTCGAACGTTTTCGTTATTTATGTACGATTTATGTGGTTAAATAAAACACGTATGGAAAACTCGTGAGAATTTCGTACGTTATTTTTTTAGCGAAAATAATTCGATTTTATTAACAACGGGCGGCAAAAAAACGTACGAAAAATCGTTTTTGGATATTCGATCGGGGTAACGAACGTAAGACTTGTTTGTGTCGGCGCCGCCGCCGTGACTCGTCTCCACGCGACCCTCCGACACCGTATTCTTCGTAAAACGTTTATTTCTATAAATATATATATATATATTTATTAAAATGTTCAAGTATTTAACGACAAAGCGAAGTAGTGTGGTTACCGTAATTACGGCGGTATTCGTATTAAAGAGGAAGTCTATTGTTTCGACGGAGCTCTCCGGGTCTTGACATTTGACATTCGTTGTGTGTGTGCAGAAAAAAAAACTATATATTTTGACCACCACTGTGTGTGTGTGTGTGTGTGTGTACTCGCACAAAAGAGCGGCGATTATTTCGTTTCCCTCCGCCGTTCTTCTTTCTTTTGCCCGTCCTCGCGCGAAAAAACTGCCCCCATCTCCGCTAAAACGGCCTCGAAGAAGAAATTCAAAACGCGCGCTTGTCTCGATCGGTTTACGATTCTATGGTGCACATTCGACCGTACCCCGTCGAGAATGTATTTTATTACTACTACTACTACTACACGTTTACGCTATAGGTTACGGCAAATCTGCGCGCGTGTTGTTACTTGTATTATTCCGAGAGAATCGCGCCGGCTCTCGCGTATAATGGGTATCGTGCGCGTTTCGAATTTACGATCCTTTTTTTCGAAAATAAAATAGAACCGATTCGTCCGTGACATTTTTGTTCTACCGTAAACGTACGAATACCGTCCCGTTTGTCGACTAGATACGCTTGTGAGTGAAAACCAAATTTTCGAGTTCTTTTGCGGCCGAACGTCTGTTTTCGAGACGATAATCTGTTCGACACGTTTTTTATTACCTGTGTAACGAACGTTTCGTGTGTGTATGTGTATATTTACGCGATAAACAATATCGTAGGGAAAGTGGCGTACGAATAATGTATATAGGCGAACACCGTTGACTGACAGCAAAACGAAACGATTTCGAGGAATTTTTAAGTAGAAAAATATGTTTCGTAGATATCCGAAACGTTTCAGATTAAAAACCCGTCGGTGTTTTTTTCGATTTTATATTACTAATATAATACTTAACTATTGGCCAATATTTTCATTCCACTCGCTGATCGAGTGCACTATTCGTACGCGCGCGTTATATATATATATATACATTTCGTTGGTCGCCATATTTCTCCCATGTCGTTGTAACCGTATCCACGCCCGCGTGTATTATAAACGAAACAAATCTCTTATTAACGTTTTCGAGAACATTCGAACGGTTTTCGAATCCTCGCGAATCGCATAAATTAGGATAATTCGCGGACGCCGAACGATTTACGGACGTTCTTCGAAACAATGGAGAACCGACTCGACTCGGAGTCGTTTTTCGAAATGTCGCCGTTTCCCGCTTTAAAATAATAACGCGACACTGGCTCGTGACGAAAATAACCGAAAATAAAAATATATATATAAATTTAAGCCGTATTTTCGTTTCCAAATATTTAACGTAGTATATATGTTAAGCGCAATCGAATTTCTCCAAGTATCGGCGCGATACATAGAAATCGTAAAATTGTCATTATCGTTGGAAATATTCGTTTTTAATTTCCAGATAATCTCTGGTACTCGCGCCGTGTAAGGAATATTTGTATTTATTAGTGGACCCGCGTAAAGTCGTGAACCGATGGTCACCCATTATTTATCCATTAACGGGCAATTTAAAACCCATCGCCGAAAAAAATATTTTTAAAGCGTCGCGTTACGTGTACGTATTATTGTCGCGTTTCGAAAATATCGAACGTTCTATGTTCTATTACACGGTCACGAAGAATCGGTGCGGCGGTCACCGCGATTTCACAAAAACGATTATCAACGAAATTGCGTCGCGCTGTACAACAGGCGGCACTGCGCGCGTCGAATTTTCACTTTTAAACGCGCGAACGGTATTTTTCTTCGTCCCGCCGGGAACGATTTTTCGTTTTATTATTCTATTCGTGAATAGATTTCTCAGTTTGTCGAACGCTCGTTGGGTTATAACATTTGTATAGTACGCACAAATACATTGGATACGACGAACGTTGGACTTCTTATCCTTTTTTCCGCGCCCATACACACACACACACACACACACACACACACACACACGTGTTCCGATAAGAAACAATTTTAACTCGGCTCGAATTTCTTTATTTTGTTTCGTTACTTTATAGATAAACGATAATTATTACAACAATCGTTATTGCGCTTGTTTTCGACCGGCATCGATTTGTTTCCAAATATTCCCAGTAAACTAACGAAAACAATCTAAGAATATCTTGCGTACCACGTGTACGTATTGGTAAGCGAGACGCCCCGAATATCGTTTTAGTTGTCGCCCAGTTAATTATTATTTAACGTGTACGTTCCGTTGACACGCGAAGCGTATTAATTAGGTTAAATTAGAACGAACGTAATGTCGCAAAGGTTTTTAATAGCGCGGTAGGCACTCGTACGTTAATTATAAAAGTCTCGCGGCGTAAATCGACCGAAATAGTATTTACCGCGCCAGTAGTCGGGTAAACCAGTTTGGACTTGTGCCGAGAAACGCTATTAACGGCGGAGACCATTTTCTCCGTTGGAAAGAGCGAGTTTTTTTTTGTGTAGAGTAGTGACCTAAAAAAAAAAAAAAAAAAAAAGAAAACGCGCAGAAGAACCAAACCGGCTGCGTACGAGACGTTTTACTAATCCGAAGAAAATACCTTTTTCGAGAAGCCGGTACGGTGGGAATCCGAGATATTTTCTGACGAATACGTACGCGCGCGTGCAAGAGAGCCGCCTATGCGTGGCTTATATGTAGATGTCGGAGCGAGCACGCTGACATGTGCGCGACGATTGTCGTCGACGAGTGTGCAAACCGAAAAACTTCGATTTCGCGTCGTCGTCGAATACGAACGAAACAAAACCGCGAAATTCAAAATCGTACAGACACGCCACGATGCTCTGTCGCGTTGGCACGTTGTCCACGTGTTTTTTTTGTTTCGCTCTCGACAAAAACGATTTTGTCGACTAACCATACACACACATACACACACACACACACACGCACGCACACATACTCGAGTAGTCATAAAAATTGCCATTCCTCATTCGACACTAAGAGCATGGGTAGGTAATATAGTAGTTGTAATGTTTGGTGTAGCGGCGGCAGCAGCAGCAGCAGGTGTGCACACCACTCGACGGTTCATCGTCGTCGGGTACTCGGTTATCGCGACGCGTTTTTTTCCACCGTGCGCGCGCGCTAATGCTACGCCAGTGTGAATAGGCATATTAGTGTACGTACAACTACCGCTACTGCCGCCGTTAGGTTATATCTCGTTGTCGAGACGCGAAATAGATTCTGTCCACGCGTTTCCATTGCCGTGTAAAAAAAACACGCGCGCGCGCGCGCGAAATACTCTTGGACTTCGCTAAGAGACGATCTACGGACGCGCAGGCTCGCTCGTCGGTCCACGTAATGGCGCAAATCGACGACGATAACGAGACAAACAGCCGGAAAACGTGTCCGTGGTAAAATCGTTTCGCCGGTTTTCGAGTGAAAACCGCGATTCTCGGGCGTAAGTCGGACGCGCGCGTATATTCGTGTGTGTGTGTGTGTGTGTATGTGCGTGTGAACGGCGCCACGACCGCGTCCCGCGCTATTTCTCCGCCGGTGCGCGTACGGCGGCGTTTGTCGTTTTGCCCGAAGTAGACTCGTACACCGCACGCATACGGCCGGTTCCATAGGCATGCGGGCCCGACCGCCGCCTCAGTGGCGTCCACACCGCGCCCAATGTAGTCTACGCCGTTGTGTGTACACGTGTGTGTGTGTGTGTATGTGTGTGCGTATATGTAGATATATACGTGTATGTGTGTTATGTATATATATATATGTGTGTGTGTAGATATATATGTGTGTATGTGTGCGTGCGCGTGTGTGTGTACACGCACACGACGAGTATTTCGTCAGCGTCCCAACTCCGCCGCCGCAGCGCGTTGTTGATATGTTGCGGCGCGCGCCGCGTGTGTCTTCGTGCCACGCTGGCCGGTCGCCTATGCGTTCGGTGTGGGAACGCGAGGGACGACGAGGAGTGAAAGCGGGGAAAAGGGTTAAGGAACGTAGTCCGCTCTGCGTACGGTCGTGTACGTTGTGTGTTTCGTGCGTGCGTGCGTACGTGCTTGCGTGTATGGACGTATGGCCATGATTCTACCACGTGTCCGCGGGAAACCGGGAGGATTCACGTGTGGCGTGCGAGCGCGCGCGGAGAGAAAACCGACTATTTTCGCTCTCGCCGATTTACTAACGTTTTCGAATCCGGGGACGGGGGTGGTGGTGACACACGCCGTAATAACGAAACGACGCCGAACGAATTTTCGTTTCGAAACGACGGCAATTTAAACGGTTATATTGTCGAAGATTGTAAAACGAACGAAAATATTTCGGAAAATTGGCTGGCTACGGCCAGTAAAGGCGCGGTCCGTATCGCGCCACTAATGGAACGACGGTCCGAGGGACGAAGAAACGACGGCGCGCCCGTCGTGACCGGGACAATATGTGGTCATTTCGCGCGATTCGGACAGTGGTTCGCGTTCGCTCGCGCGAAATTGTATTTACGCGTATTTTAAAACGTTTCTCGCGATTTTCGAGGACTTTCGTCGTTCTTCGGTACAATCAACGCGTCACGTACGAACCCTCGCGACGTTTATCGTATTCGCCGAAGATATCGCCGCGTAATAATCGTTCGTCTTCCGAACGCGCGTTCGCATTTTTTCTCTACGAAAGCAATCGTCGACGTAAAAAGTCGTAATCCACGACCGGCTGTTCGGAATATAAACAACGGGCGACTGCCGTCGGTTCTTTTTATCGCTATCGTTAATTACTACAAAAACATCCGGGCCCCGGCGTAGTTACGATTGTTATCCCGAGTGCCGAAAGTATTTTAAACATTTACGACGACGTTCGGCGCTGTAAAAAGAAATAAAAACCGTTCGATTTCGTTTCGGTAATTTCTAATAGACGCCGTGTACGAGCGCCATTTCTGCGACGACGTTAAAAGCGCGTCGCTGAAACAGCTAACTAAAGGCTCTATCCCATAGTACGAGTTTGAAAAGTGTTCCGGGGATTGGAAAAAGCGCCGGCACAAACGCGTAGTATCTAAGATTGAGAGATGGGGGAACATTACGAAGAAGACGACACTAATGTGGACGAATAAATTTTTTTTTCCGAAAAAAAACGAAAATTTGCGTTATAATTTTTGGAACACACTCCGTAGCTGGCGTGTAGCTCTTTTTACGTCGGAAAAATAATTCGAGAAAGTTTTCGGCAATCGAACGTTTTATTCGTTTAACGTAATACGGGCGGTGTGTAACGACACAACGGCAAGAATCGCGACGTTAAATCCGGTTGTTACGCCAGTGGTGTCCACGTGTACAATAGGAACGAAACCGAGCGTTCTCACTCGTACCGATTTGGACGCACGTCGACGGCGACGGATTGATCGGTACGACCATCGAATAATATTATCGGCGAAATTTGTGTCCGCCGGCGTACGTGTGTACGCGCGAATTCGTCCTCATATCGTCGTTCGTCGACAACGGGTAAATTTAAACCGTCCACAAGTGGTGTTCTTCTCGGACGACCGTCCGATAAAATATTTACTACGCGAACGAAATTCGAAGCTGACGGTTTCTACCTCCGCCACGATTAATCGACGCGTTTATCGGTCGTGTTCGTCGTCCCAAAGACGGACGCCGTCGGAAAATCGTAAAATTCCCGAGCGAATCGTCCGAAAACATCCGCAAATCCGAATTTCGTTCCGCGTCGTAATCGAGAGTTGTCTCTTTACGAATTTAAAACGAATACGATAAGTACGACCAATAAGTCGTGAACATTTTCTCCGGGACGATTATCTCGCCGTAATCGTTTAACGCGCGTCGGTATAATCGTGTAGGCCCGCGCCCGCGCGTATAAATCGCAATAACGGTTTCGGGTAAACGGCGGCGCGTTCTCCTAACCGTACGGGAAACCGACCGGATTTCGTCGCGTCTGGCGCGTAAAAGGCTCGAATCATTTTCGGGCTTAGCCGCCGTTGTCCGCGCGAGCTATAAAAAAAAGGCGGCCGCGAAAAGCGTCGTCGGGGTATAGCGCGCGCGCGCGGTCCGAAAAACTGACCTATCGTCGTCGCGCCGAGCTTATCGACGACGATATTCCGGCGGCGCGTTGTAGGTCATGTGTATATGTATATATATATATATATACACCGCGCGCTCCTAAGTACGACTCCGGGTTTTGTTTTTTTATAACGCCGTATACCACGCGCCGTAGAGAGTGTACAATAATAAACGTGCGCGTTACATAATTGCGCAACGTGTGCCCGGGGGATACGACAAAACGTAACGCGAGTTAATATTTGTACAACAATAGTTAGTAGCGCTCGAACGTCGTCGTATATTATGTAATAGAATTGCAGGCGGCGCGCGTGTATTCGTAATTTCGAGTTACAATTTATATATTAGGCCCCGGCGGTGGTTAAACGTCGCCGAATTTCGGGTTCGAAACGTTCGCTCGCTCACCCACCCAACGACGAGATGATTTTCGTTCGGCCCCCGTTACGGAATTCCCGGACCGTGGGACGTTCCGTTCCTTCACCCGGTGATCCTCTCACTCCCCCACACCCTCTACACGGCTATCCCGCGCGCGCGTCCAATCCGTCGGCTCCGTCTTCGTTTATTTACGCTCGTCGCGCCGTCGTTCGGGTCGCCGCCGTTGTCGACAAATCGGGCACGCGGAAATCGTACCGCGGTCCCGGACCGCCGCTATTTGTTCCGTTCGTAACGGGGACATTTTCGGTAGCTCCACGACACCGAAAAATGTCGGCGGCGAGGAAAACGTCGTGTACCCGGGGACGACCGGTCCGGCGGGTGTTCGAAGAAGGTCGGATTGTTCGTACCGTCCCCGACCGGCGTACGTTTTATACGGAATACTCGTAACGTCGTCGCCTTAAATCGTATTATTATTACGTCAGCCGACGCGGCCGAGAGATGTATACGCGCGAGCGATACAAGCGTCCGGAATCCCTTTGACGTCCAGTCGTAATACGGCGTATATGGCGGAGTTTTTTTTTTATTTTCGTTAGCCACTCTTTTCCGAGACCGAGACAAGCGGTCGTCGTATATAGCGCGTTGGAATGTCGGTAGGTTAAACAGGAAAGAGCAGCGGGTACGTAACGCGTTTGAAATGTGAGAATGTCAAGGTGGATTTGTGTTGTAACTAGCCGCAATGTCGCCCCGCATTAAAAAAAAAAAAAACGAACACGGAATTCGACGGGCGAACGGGGATGGGGTTAGGCCGAGTCGGTGTTTATCGACACTCGCGCGCGCGGGTTATATTATTTTGTATCGAAGCAGTTCTTTTCCTCCCTCCGCCCGGTCGTTACTTTTCGACTATGCCGCGCGTGCGTGCAACGGTCGGCGGTGCGCGCGAATAAAAACACAACGAAATCGCCCGCCCCGCTATCGGCGTTTGGGTTTTCGGCGCGATCGTTTTTGATGTGCCGTCGTCGTTCCATTGGCGCGACGGTTATGTTACGCCGTTTACGAGAATCGGACGACGAAATCTTGTTTATAATCGCCCCGACAATCGGTCGTATTTACTACGGCGTACGACGTCAATTACGCGATATGGCGACGGTTTCGTCTGGACGCGCTCGTCGAAAGTAAAACGTTATCGCCCGTTGAACGATTTCGGTCGAATCCGTTTCGGTATTTAACGACCGGCCGACGCGTCGATTAAATTATACCATAGATTATTATTCGCGTTGGACGGCGGAAATGAATCGTTCGTGGCCGTGCGACTCGAAAGCGCGTGGCCGAATCGAACGAACGAACGTCGTCGTTTAATTTCGATAGGTTCGACGGGGACGCGTTTCGGAAAATGTCGAAAGAAAGGCTTGGGCGAAGGGACGACGCGCCTACGTAATACACGCGCCGCTACGGAGATTGTAGCGAACGTTCGCGCGCGCGCCCATTCGTACAGTACGAACACTCGCGTCGGTTTTCCTCGTTCGGCATTTGTCCCTCCCCGTTCAACAAGACAAGCCGAAATCCCGTCCGGCGACATTATTATTGGACCGTTGTTACTATTGTGCGCGCGTGTAGATACGGACGTATAACGTTACTAGTACAACCGGAGAGGGGAAGGCGATTTTCGCTATTGCGGCGCATTTCGCGAGAAAAAAACCGGAAACGATATATAACCGACGGACGTAAGCGTCGTCGTCGTCGTCGTCATCATAATAAGTACGACGCGCGCTAAAAACGGTCGTGGCTGAAAATATTTCGTTACCGGCGGCGTTCGCTTGTATATAAACTTTCACATTTACGCGTGGCCGGCTGCGTTCCCGGGCCAAGAGAAATGTGTGCGAGTGCGCGCGCGAGCGCGCGCGTGTGTGTAATATACGTGTTTCGTACCAATCCGGTCTGATGTCGATGACCCGACGTGTTTTTTTCACCGGGCGATTAAAAAAAAAAAAATACACCTGTCGCGTTTTTGTGATTCGCTAACGAAGTTCGTATAATATTATACACACGGCGTTACGTCGGACGTTCGAAACGTCCGCTCAAATCCGTCAGTTCGAATTACCGCCACGTTGCGGAATCAATAATAACAGGAACACCGGCGTTTCAATTTTACCGAACGAACGGAAGCCGCGTCGTTTTCCAACGTGCCGGACGCGCGCGGTGGTCACACTCAATTTCGAACCGAAACTCGAGGGACGCGCGTGCCCGTTGCGCCGCCCCTCCGTCCATTCCACCGTAGAAGAGTCTCTTGGATTACCTTACGCGCGCCCGCTCGGAAAATATTCGTAACACGCGCGCTCGTTTTCCGAACGATTTAACGAAATGAATGTATGGGGGGGGGTGTCGACGGAAAATAACCTATTCGTCGCGCGTACGAATCCGTCGTACGGATCGGATTTTTCCTCCGTATTTTCGTCGAGCGACACAATAAGCGCGCGCGCGCGTTTGTTTTCGACGAATAGTTTCCGAATCGCGTTTATAAATAGCCCCCGTGCGGTTTACTTATTCCTCCGGCCGGCGGCTATATTCTTTACGTCGTTCCCAACGACCGACTAACACGCGTTACGACGTCGTCGAAAACGACACGAGCTAAACATACCGAATCGGTCGGGTAGAAATTACCGTCGTCGTCGCGCGGCGTTCCGAATACGGAACGATTTCCGATTAGTACGCGACGAACGGTCCAAATATTCGTCGAGCTATTCACCGGCGGCAATGGGTTTTTAACACACGCCCGCCTCCGGTCGGTACCGTAAAATGTCCGTACCCCCCCTTGCCAATAGTCCATGCGGGTTGAAAAGTCGACCGATTAGCGTCGTGGCAAAGACAACATGGTGTATACACGCGTATGGGTAGGAGGATTATGGGCGCGGGTTGGCCGCGGTTACTATTCGAATTCGGTTCGTGTTTTCAAAAAAACAAAACAAAACGTAACGAGAATTAGGACGTATTAAAAATCGTTTTTCGTTTCCGCGCGTAGGTATTTTCGGACAAGCCGCCGGTCCGTTCTTCCAACGAGACCGGTTGGCCGCGTAAAAAATCCGTCCACGTTTTTCGTACACGGACCCGTGAAAATCGTAAAACACCGAGGATGGTTGGAAGGCGTATTTCTAAACATTTCGTTCGCACGCGTTGATAATAATATCGTACACCAGTCTACCAGTGGCGTACTTAGACCTGAATTTCGGCGAGGGTTAATTTTTAAATAAATAAATCCCGACGAAACAAGGCACGTAAACTTCAATAGATTGTTCATTGTTAACGAACACGTTATAATATAACGTGCGTCGAAGTATAAAAATATTTTAGTTTTTCGTTATTATTTATTAAAAATATACGGTCTCGTAAGAGATTAATTTTTCCTAAAAATTTTTTTTTTTTTTTGGGGGGGAGGGGTTTATATCTCCCCCGTTAGTACGCCACCGCCGTCTACGGCTTACGACGTCCGTTAATTTGATAACACGAACGGTAAATATTTTCGCGCTATTTATCCGCTCGTTGGACGTTTGATTCGTCGCGTCGTACTCGTCCTAGGGGCGGCCTGTTCCCGCGCGTTTTTTAACGTTCACGTGATTTACGACGGACACACGCCGAACGGTTTATATTCGTTATTACGTTCGATCGGGTGCCGTATACACGGGTCGTTCATTCTCGATTCTACGCGTAAAATATATTTCGATAGAAACGCGACGAATCGACAAAAAACGAAAGTCGTCCGAAACGAAACGCGGCGGCTTCATTGGCCGGCCCACAGACTGACCTCCCCCACCTACTCCTCACGACCGCCGGCCACGGACTTGAGAATTGTTCGTCGGATCGGTTTAGGCGGATTTCGGGTCGTCACCGCGTATACGAGAACGTACGTTTTTCGTGCCGTTCGCCGCCACGTATAGTTACCGTGTGGTACCGTCAGATCCGAACGGGACACGACGTCTCGGATTTCGCGCGTTTCGCTCGATCCGATATTTCCACGGGCGAATGTAATAATTCTCGGTTTACCAAAAACAAAAAAAAGAGGAACAAAACCCCCCCGTATCGACGTGATTTTAACGGATCGAAATTTCCCACAGCCGATCGGCTCGGGGTAACGGAGGAATTAACCGGCGGACGGCGTCCCGGTCCGTGTTTTGAATATACAATAACCGAGACGTGGCGTCCGTATACGGTCGTTTATTTCGTCCGAACGGCGGTGGATTTCGACGACGCACAGTTTGTGGACGGACCTCTACGCACGCGCGTACGCCCGTACGTGTGTGTATATATATATATATATATATATATATATATATATATATACAGGCGCACGCTTAAAACGATCGGCGTGTGTGGAGAAGAGCGTAATAAAAACTCGTACGGACACATACCAACGGACGGCCAACAACGTCGTCGTCAGCCGCGCGGTGCGGTGCGGTAACCGGTCATCACCGACGGTCACGCGCGCACGCGTACTACCGCGTCGACAGTGGCGTGTGTATATTACTATACGCGCGTTACGGGCCGACGGCCATGTTCGGCTTATGCCCCCCGCGAGCGCAGAGGCGGCGTTAGCACAGGACACGAAAATCCCGGTGGCGCGCCGCCGGCTCGTCGTGTTCTTCAGCGAACCGCCCGTCCGGTAGAGTGTTGTTTTACGTGTCGGCCGACCGTTGCTCGTTCGGCGGTTCGCGCGGCGTCGTTCCAATCGGAAATTTATAATCCCGTCGGCGAAAGGGGCCGCGCGGCGTGACGACGCGACAAGTTCGGGCGGTTTACGGACGCGTTCGAAAACGGCCGCCACCCCGGCGGGACGAGTGGTGACCCCCCCCCCGGGGGGGTGATAGGTGAGGGGGGTGGGTGGGGAGAGAGACGCACAAACGTAACGATAATTTCGAATAAAACGGAAACCGACACGCGGCGGCGGCGGTCTGTCCCCGCTCTTGTGCCTATCGATTACGCGCTACGACGCGTCGTACGGCGATAACGATAATTGATAAATAATGGACCGACGCGCCCAGCTTCCAAACGGTTTTTTTTTTCCATATCGTTTTCCCCGTACGTATAAAACTACTATTACGTTGGCCGTCCCGCCGATAATATTCGTAATATGAAAACGAGACCCGAGGAGAAATAAATAATCGACCTATCCGCCGCGTAAATAGTATGCCCCGGCTAGCGCGTTACGAACGAGAAACGGGAAGAAAAAAAAAAAATAACGCGTTTAATTTATTTTTAATGCGTTTTGGCTCGTTATTATTATTATTTTCGAATACGTTAAATCAATTCGACTTTTTTTTTAATTATAAAACCGGTTCCCGTGCGTGTACGGCGGCGTGACGGCCGTACTACGGAAAAAACGGGTTGGTGGAGATTATTAGACGAAACGAAATATCTATAGTACGCGTATACGCGCGCGTTTTTTTTTTTTTTTTATTAACTCGCGATGTACAAAAATCGAACGTGGAAAAAGGTTAATAAAACTAACGACGGACGAATAATAATAAAAAACGGGCCGTCGCGACGACGAGTAGTACGTAACGGCCGAAAGATACGCGCCGGTATTTATTAGTATAATAATATCCGCGCCACGTCTCGACGGCGTTCGCCAAAACGAATTGCGCCATCGTTGTATTCTACGCCGTTGGCGTGTTTCCGTACGTAACACACGTATTTCCCACAAGGCTTTGAAGCCTCTTTAACCCCACGGCACCTTCTATTGCCGCACTACTCAGGGCGCGCCGTACGACCAAAGTCAGTGCGGACCAACCGAAAGTAACGCTCCCTATTGTGGAAACGGGACGACCGACGTCGTTTGGCACCCGGTCGCCCGCCGGCTGAAGTGGTTGCTGCTCCGCTATGTCGCGCCTGTCCCGCAACCACCACGCCGCGGCCGAAGCAGGCAAAAGTGCGGGTACGGCGCGACGAACTTAATCGGTCGACAATGCTCCGCGGGGCTACTCCCGTGGCATCGGTTTATAGATGATTGACATCGGTGGGTCGTCAACCCGGGTCGCTAATATTAGCCTCCCGGTATTCTGGCCGCCACGCCGGCTATCGGTGGCCCTCGTTCGAATTACAAACAGGGATAGAGCCGTACAAATGGCTAAATCCCTTGCCCGAAGGCTCTCCATTTTCGTCCGATCTTTTAGCCGTTAATTGTAAACCGTCTTACCTTCGCCCATATCTAGACGCTTTTTACTTGGTCCGCGTTTGTAAACTAGTTTTCTATAAGTACCCTTAGCCCAAGGTTCATTAAACCTTGGCCCGTGTACTTTTTATTTCATACACTTCGGCCCATGTACGTTTGCCCTCTGATCCATGGCCACGTTACGAACTCTTGGTCAGGTGATCCCGCGAAGGGATCTCCGCTCAAGTCCCCTGGCCGCCGCACAAGGTGAATTCCTGGAGGGGCGAACGTAACAATAATAATCGTCCGGTCGCCGAAATCGACAATTACCGACCGGCGCGACACCGCCGATACGTGCGTACTTTATTTTTTGGTTCCAGACGGCCGGTACGCTTTATCGATTTGCTCGACGGTTCCCCTGCCCCCTCCCTCCCTCCCTCCCATCCGAAAACGAACGCCGTAGAAACGCGCGAAATTCCCTTTTTGGACGTCCAGTCGTTTTCTCCGAACGGTTTTCGTTTCTCGTTTTACCGGCACGGAGAAGATCACACACGATCGTCCTTTGTACGCGACGAAATGATCGTGGCCGGGCCGGGGTGTGCGTGTGTGTAGACGTCGAAAACCGTTTTTCGAGGTCCCTTTCGATTTCGCCGGCGCCCACCAAACTCATATACGCACGGGCGTGTTGGACGACGGGCGACACCCAAGTCGTTCGCCCTGTATTCACGGGCGCTCGTCTAGGTTCCTCGCGAACGAAAAACGGCAAAAAACCGGGGGCGTAGTTGGACGGACAACGTGTCGGAACGCGCGAAACACATCCGCGACGACGCGTCGAATAACCGCGATAGTAATACTAGAGCGGCGTCGCGACGAAAAAAACACAACGGATTCGATTCTAAAAAAAAAAAAATATATATATATGTAAGCGAATATCGCTAGTCGGTTCGCGCTAGTTGTTAATATCTACAAGCGTAATTTTAGCGAATGACACACCTGTTATGTATTCAGCGGGCGGCGAGTAAATATTATATCGTTATACGCGCGTAGACCGGCGACCGGTGATAGGAGGAGGATAACGTTTCGTACCTAACGTTTCGTTTCCTAACCTAACCGAGTACCGCACGCTTTCGGAACGGCCGGGTCGAAGACGGCGTCCACCGAGTACGAGCGCCGGTCACCGTTCGATAACGTTCCCCCGGCCACGTAAGCCGTGTCCGCGGAATTCGCGCGCGGCGGGAAAACTCGAGCCGTCCGGGTTCGTCGGTCCGAAAACGGCGGCGTTTAGGCGAAACGTCCGGCCCGTGTGCTCGTCTCGTTTCGTCGCCCGATCCGCCGCGAACCGACGGCTTCGTCCCGCCACGTCGACGATTCGTATAACCGATGGATTTTATTTCGTTTTCGTTTATTTTACGCGTCCGAAAACCCTTCGCCATTTGGCCAAACGCATAACGGCTTCGCGCGTTACGCACGCGTGCATACACAACGGCTTCGCGCGTCGAACGACTCGATAGCAACATTGTCGACTCCAAAACGAATTTCCGAAGTATTCGGCCGGAAGTAGTTTCGTTCGAAGACAATATACGTATATACATAACCGGACGCGTCGCGCGTGCGTAATAATAGTTTTACTTCGCCGGGAAATCGCGGTTAGAATACAAATAATAGCGCGGTTCTCAAATGCCCCCTCCACCCCGTCGTCGTCGTCGTCGTCGTCGTCGCAACTGAGCAAATCGTCGTCCCGAGCGATTTCTCTACGCGGCCCGACGATAATAATAACCGCCGCCCGTAGTTTATAATTGCCCGTCACTTACGAACAATTTCGATCGCGACTTTCGTTTTTCGATTTCGTTAGCACTTGTACGCGACTACGCTGGCGGGGCCGTACCTACGTACGAGTACACCGGTAAAACAACCGGTCGGACGACGTTTTTTTTCCGTACGACAAATAACGACGTCACTCGAACAACTTACACGTACACTAAGCAGCGAGAAAATCCGACGGTTACTAGAAGCCGCGAACAGTTTTTGGAACGTTTCGAATCGATTCGAACGGCCGTCAAAA
Organism: Geopemphigus sp. TES_GeoC_2020; assembly: GCA_025469175.1. NCBI lineage: Eukaryota > Metazoa > Arthropoda > Insecta > Hemiptera > Aphididae > Geopemphigus > Geopemphigus sp. TES_GeoC_2020. The sequence continues at coordinate 5,686 of JAIPRN010003021.1, read as the reverse complement.
ACGGAAATTAAACGGTGGAATCGTACGCCAACCTGTTCGTGGAACCCGCGCCTAGAATCGGTAGGGGGGACGGACATTCTGAAACCACCAATTGGACAAATCGGCTCTTCGTATTTCGCGGGCAACTTCGTCGCGCGTCCTCGTCTCTCGTACATTTACGTTCGCCGAACCGACGAATTTGCACGCGTGTAGTATAAGCGATTTCGAAACCGACGATAGCTTAATTCTCGGCCGACGTTTTCCCGTCCGCCAATGTGTCCGCACGTCCGTTTCTCGTTTTTCGTTACGAACATTATCGTAGGCGCGTTGTTTTATCGCGAAAGAAAACCGTTTTTTTTTCCATAACACGTAACCTAAACGAATCTTTTCGATAAGCGCGATTCGCTTTTCCGTATTCCGCCTTTACCGTTGGACCGTAACGACGCGAAATGTAATATAACTAACGAGCGTACAGCGCCTGTCGGCCGCCCGTAAACGGCGTACGTGTACGGACGCGCACGATTAATGGTAGTTTTCGAACTTTGGCGGGTCGTACGAAACGAGAACAAATTGTGTTCGGACCTTCGGCCCTAAGCGAATATACGCCGGCGGCGCGTCGTACAAAACCGATAATTGGCCGATTTGGCCGTGCCGCCGCTAGAGAATCGTCGGTTATTCGTTTTTTTATTTTTTTTTAAACAATTTGATACGCGAACGGTTTTGCGGGCCACCGCGTTGATCGTAACGGCGAATACCTTTCGAAATTAACAAAAAAAGAAATCTCTTTTCGATTCGGAGTACCGCGCGGAAAAATTTCAAAACCGGAAACGGCGGAGAAACGTCCGAGTGTACTAATCGAAAACTACTCGGAACCCCAAGACGAAACAAAGAAACCGAGTGGAACGTATCGAAAGTCGGTAGGAACCGGCCGAATAACAGACATCCCGAGGGCGACCGTGCAGGCTTATAGGTAGCGCGTTATCCGTTGTCGATAAGTTTTTCGGGAAACGCGCGCCGATAACGCGACGGCGGTCGTAAACTGGCGTCGTTAAACGGCCGAAGCGAGAAAACGAATGGTCGACGTCCGTTCGTTGGGCGGGCGAAAAACGCGCGCGTTCGTCTCGAAGAAACGTTTTCGTCCACCGTCGTGACGGCTCCCCGGTTAGGCTTGATGGTGTGTGGTTGGGTGTAACAACCGTCCCGAATTGTCTCTTTCGATTATCGTCGTCGTTATAATATATTACGCGTCGACTTTCTCGATCGGTAGGTGTGTGTGTGTGTGTGTGTGTCGATCTTCCGGCGACTTTTCGTCCGCGCAACAGACACGACACTAAAACCGACGCGCGTCGTCGATTATGTGCGTGTGTATTGGCCGCCGTCGTACGAGGCGTTTCCGTGGGAACGACGTCGTTTGTCGACGTCCGCGAAATTTCGGAACGTTTTAACGCTTACTCGGCGATAGACAATAACGAACGTTCCGCGAGCTTCTGGAACGGTTTTTCGATCGTAAGACGCGCGCACTTTGCGCCGTTGACCGTGCGCTCGTCACGTTCCGCGAAACGAGAACGTGAACTGATTCGTCGCCGCCTCGTCTCGGAAACTATGTCATCCCTCACCCCCACACACACACGGTGCGTCCACGAGACGCGCACGATTCGGACGACGAAAAATGGGGTACGAACGATTGAAATTGACGAATCGACCGACGGATCTTTGTACGTCGATTATAACGGCCGCGGCCAGTCTCGTTGTATACGCGGCGTTCCGCCGGCGGTAAATCGACACGTTTTCGCGTCGGGTCGAACGCGTGAAAAGACCGACCGACCCCGTGCGTTTCAACCGGATCCGTCTATTCGGTTACCCGAGCTCGGTCCGGGACGGTTACCGGTGATTGGACAGTTACCGTCGGTATCCTCGGAGCCATCACACGCGGCGGTAGTGGTCGCCGGGGCAGTCGGGGACCGTCGGCGGGCGACGACGAAATGAACGGCCCGCGGCGACGATCCGGAAACGAGCAAAAAGTCGTGGACCACGTGTCAACGGTGGTTTTTGGTCGTTACGCGATTACGAAACCCGCGGTGTATCCCGTCCGATAAGCGCGCGCGGACTTTGGTTATTATTAACGAACGGCGCGCGTGCGCGTCACGTCGTTCTCGATAAAAAGGAACGCGTACCGGGCGGCCTAATTAATAATAATTCGACGCCGTGGCGAAATAGGCGAGCGCGCTTGGTGGTTCGCTATCGGGACGTTATCGGTAACGCGTAACACACTCGACAGCGTTGTGACGCAAATGAAACGAATAAATACGGGCCGAGCGCGCGGAAACATATTTTACGGTACGTCCGGGAAATCCGGCGCTCGTTTAACTCCTCCTCCCCCAATTGGCATCACCTAAGCGGGTGGCGTGTTCGAAACGAACCCGTACGGTCGTTTTCGAACAACGACGTCGCCGCATAAGTGCGGTTATGCCGTCAGGTACTGCCGTCAGGTACGGTCGCCAAGGTACTGGCCAAGGAGTGGCGTCACGTTTTACTCGACCCGCGCGCGTTTATTCGATACACTTATTTCGCGTTGTTCCCGCGAAAATTCATTAATTACGCGTGTACCGACAATTGCGCGCCCATGTCGGTTAGTTTCCGCGATAATTATTTTTAAACGCGCGTAATTTCACCGAGTCGAACCGAATTGACCCGTTATTTCGTTACCCTCGTTTACGCGTTCGGAAGTGGCACGTCTTCGTGTATATCTATCGACCTCGCTAACGGACATTTCTCGGTGCCGCCGAACGGGGTAGGGCAGTGTCTACAGTTGAGAGAAATTCGACCGAACCGCCCGACAATTTTATCGTTCGTTCGCTCAACGGGCTCTATATACGATAAATTATCGTTTTACTATCCCGAGCAACGTGGAAAACCGGCGGCGCCCGGGTGGTTAAATTATTACGCAATCATCGGGCGCCAACGGTTTCGCGTTTGCTAACAACCGGCCCGGGCCGAACGACAAATGACTACCATCGCGGTCGCGTCCACACACCCTGTCCGAGGGACGACGCCGAATTTCTGTATATTTACTAATCGTTTACGGACGGGCGCGACCCGACAACGGCCGGGAAAACGTGACGGACCACCACCACCACTCGGAACGAGAAGCGACGAACACGGTTTATAGAATTCGTGTAACCGTCCAGAAATCGGCGGTGGCTCGCGCGTACCTCCGTCGGGCCGACGTTCGTCCCCAAAGGGTTCCCCGTCGTTCGACTCGTTTGTGGCTCGCGTACGCGCGCCCGCCGCCGAATAATAATAATAATAATAATAAATACGGCGCGCGCGTTTCACTATCGCGCCGCCGCCGTCGTCGACGACGTTGCCGGTTCGTGCGGCCTCCCGGGAGTTCTTTTTTTTTTCGTCGACAACGTCGCGGACGACGATCGTCAAGACGGGCGGTGCGTGCGTCGGCGGTAATTAAAAAGCCGCGCGTCGCGTTCGGATTAATATCTGTACGTACATATTCGACTCGGAGGACGCGCGTCGGCCGTCGTGTTTTTCACGAACGCGCGGTATTTATCGGCGTCGTTACCCGTACGCCCGGCCGCGGTCGAAATATTTCGGCGGCCCGTCCGGCGATCCGGCCGAAATGGAACGTACGCGATAACCGGCGTTTGTCCACCGATTTTCAACCGACAAAACCGTCACGTAGCGATACCGCGGGGCCGGCGCGTTCCCAATAGTCGTATATTGGCCGTGTGTCGTCCGTCCCGGCGCTGTAACCGCAAACTTTAACCGTAACGCGTTTCGGACGAGCGGTTTTTGATTTCTGGCCGCCGCTGTCGACCAGAGTACGAAAATGGACGCCGTTCGCCGTCAGCGTTTCGAGGAGCCGATCGACGGCGGCGACGACGGGTTTTTTTGTTTACGTGTCGGAAACGTCACCGTGTCGTACACGAGCGTATTCATCGTCCACGCCGCGCGTTCACTGGTGGGATGGTAGCGGCCGTATGGCCGCACTACTTTCGTAACGAACACCCGCACCTGAACGAGCGCACTATTGGTTTTGGGCGGTTTAACGGAAAAAAACGCCGCGTCGTTACGCGCGAGATTTTCGGGAAACCGAACCGGTAAATGGGACAACGTCCCGTTCCGCCGGGGACAGTGTACCCGAACATTTCGCTGGCCGAATGGTGAAATGACCTCGACGTTCGCGTCCAACTACGTGTCCGCCATTTACGGGCCGAAAGGCGAACGTATCTTTTACGGCGATTTTGATTTGGCATTCTCGCCTCCATCTCGCCCGGTCAATCGGTACGCCGATCCGTACGCGAAATTCGATAATTTTCGTTATTCACGCCGCGCTTAATTCACGGCCGGTCGTCGTCGCGCGAGCGTCGTAACCGTCGCGTTGGAACGCGCGACGTGTCCGCCGGGCCTATGACCACTCGAACCGCTCCCACCGACCGTCTAACCGTCAATCGGTCGAATACAGCGGCGCGACTATCGCGGTAAGGTACCTTTCCCCCCCCCGTGCCCCATAACAACAAACGTTAAAAAAAACTTTTACGAAAAACGCGTAACGACGACGGTCGCAATTTTTAGTAAACGTACTCGACGCGGAACAATTCGTCACACGATCCCGTAAATTATTTATTCGATAGGTTAAGTTTACGCGTCGTTACATCGTTTGGGGAAATGACGAGGTCGCGTGGAATTTCGGCTTCTGTACGACGGTTTTTCGGGATACTTTTTCGAAGTAAATCGCGCGAACGGACATCGTCGACCAGTAAATTAACGACGCTCCGGACGTACTCCGTACGTTTTCGACGGTGTCGTCGTATCCTAGAGCGTACAGACCTCCTCGGTCGACCCGTCGTTGTAACCGTAACAACGGTTAGAGCCGTTGGACAGTGGTTGCAATTCGGTAACGTGGGGTTCGTCCAACGGAATTAACCTCCGTTCAAATAGGAACGATCGAGTCGGGCTTGCAACGCTTACAGAATATGTTAGTCGTCGCTGATTTAAAAATTACGCGCGCTCGTGTGTGGACGACTAATGGGTCGCCGTGGTAGACCGCGACTGTCGTCGCCATATTCAGGCACCACCGTGCGACGGCAGTGCAGTAACGAATACTCGAGTTACGAATGCTGACTACGTATGTACAAGGGGTTCATAACACGTGTTCTTTCCCTTTTTCTTCGAGAATCGGCCGACGTGTACGCTGGAATCGGTGGCGTGTACTAAATAAACGAAAACGTTTAGGAAAAATCAATTCCGTACGAAATATCTTTATATTTTTAGTCGATAATGACGAAAAACTAAAATATCTTTAAACTTCCAAAACGAATAATCTATTAAAGTTCATAACGCGTCTCGTTTCGTTAGGGTCGTCCGATTTATTTATTAAAAAAAATTAACAACCCCCCCCCCGAAATTCAGGCCTAAGTACGCCACTGGCTGGAATCGTACGAATTATATCGAAATTCGTACGAAACTAGGCGCGCGCGCGTTAAATTTATTTAAGCTCTGTTATAAAAAAAAAAAAAACGTATTAGCTTAACACTTGAAAAGTTGTACATGGAAGCGAGAGAAAATACGTGTGTGGAATTATGAACAGAACGCCGACGACGAAAAAAAAATTGGTTTATTTTAAGGGTAACGCGCGCGCGCCTTTGGGTCTTTTATTTTTCGTAAAAAAATACGGGTCAAAAAAAAAAAA
>JAIPRN010003020.1:0-24703 GCA_025469175.1 Geopemphigus sp. TES_GeoC_2020 | reverse complement strand
ATTCCATAAAACCCAACGATAATAAATTTAAATCGTAATGAAATTTTACGCAACGTTCTTACATTGTATTTATTTACATAAATATAGTATACAAATTATTACTTTCTGTATTAGATATAAGATCCGTTGAACGGAAACATTTACCCCTCAAATTTACAAATTATTGTGTATATTACGGCTAATAATCAACTATTCAGGAAATATCTCCTAGTTGTATGTAGTATTTACATTTTACCGCTGTAAATATACCATTTCTGCGATGTTTATAGACACATTATACTCATATTTATAACATTTAATGTAAAATTCATAAACATCAAATATCGTCTTCATTTAAAATTTCTATTTTGAAATTAATTGTGAATTTAAAAAAATATTAATAACCTTAATTTATTGACAAAGTTTGAAACGCTGCATGATTAGCTATATTATTTTTAAAACAATTTGTTTCCACTTTGATGTCACATTATTACACGTGCAAATATTTTGTTGAATTACACACAATTCTAAACATATAAGGTAATATGTTTAGGAACGCTGTTTATATAATAATTTAAAATATCGTATTTACTAAAATTTATTACATTTTTATTGATTTTAACATGGATTCATGTTGTTAAAACAGCCTGTCTGCATTAAATCCGATTAATTTATAAAATTAAAATAAACACACGTGCGTTATTACAATCAAAAGATGTTTGTATTTTAAAAAAATATTTTGCTATATATTTCATATTAAACGCCTAATATTCTTTTCGTTCATATTTAAAAAATGTTTAACATTATTTTTCCAAAATTAATACATTTTTAGAATTTTATCGATTGACGAATGGGGTAGGGTTAAAAAATTAAATTATATAACAATAATTTCAACAAAAATATTTAAACTTTTTCATTTTCATGTATCAGATATTTTATATTTCTCATACATCCCTTATTTCAATTATATATTATTAATGTTAACGAGGTTAGTATATGTTTGTACGGTTTATTACAACCACAATTAATATATTGACGATTTTAATTATTCTTTATATATGGCACTCAGTCTGAGTTATTAGTTGGAAATACACGTTAAAATATATAATACGAATTGATATTATTTGTTCGCATACTGTATTTTTCCATAATTTAAACCGTGCCTACATTTGGCAATACATTATCGTAAATTTACCGAGAATGAATAATAATTATTCGAATTTTAAAGGCATTCTTCATTAATATACGTTTAATCTCGTTGTCCAAAGTTTTGTATTATTTGTCTGTACCCGTGGGGCTGCAATCGATAACGCAAAAATAACAAAAATCGCGATATCAACGGTGATATTATCATTATTTAATAACGACGGGCACACTAAAATAGTAATAAGTAGAGTCCTAGTTGGCCGTGTGTTGTTTTCAACTACGTTACGTTTGTGACGTGTTCGTTTCCACGATGCACTATTGTTTCATATGTCCGTGATCATCACGAACAATTCTCGAAACGACGGCCATAATATCGTGCCGTTGATGTGACAAGAAGAATAAAAACAGTTCCGTTGTGGCTGTAGCGAGCCAACAATCGTCGTCCGTATTATAGTTTTGGACTTCACGAGCAATCCCAAATGTACGACATTGTAAAGTACTCTGAAGAATACGAGTAGACAACGGGAAATACGACACCTTATCTAACAATACTCCCAGGATTTCAATACTATCGTTTGTCGCTTATTTTTGTACTCATTGACCGTCCCATGAATCACCTTATAGCTAGCAGGTCGATTGACTAATTGTTGTATACTTTCTGATATTTTTAATAAATAATAGGAATTTGTTATTAAATCATAAGCCGTTCGTTTGATATATGTATGATCAATCGTGCCAAATCGGTAATTATAATATGTAACTTTTATTATTTGACGTTTGTTTCCTAAATTGTATTCACAATTCGTTATATATAGACTCAATATTGGTTTTGTCCAGTACCGATTTAGTCGTTAAGCAATATTAGTACTATATATATGATTCGTATGCAATTTTACATTCGTTTTAAAACGTCATATTTGAATTATAAATACAAACTTTATTGAAACTTCCTTTCGCTGAATTTCCAAATGGAATATATCAATATAAGTGCTATAGACAATGAACTTGTATGCGTTCGTTGAAAATATATGCAACATTTTGAAACATTTTAAAGTTTTTTTTATTCGTCTATGTGTAAATAATATAATAATTTAACGTTAATAACTATATTAATAATAGAATTTTGATTCAGATGACCAAATAAACGTATTTACATTTTTAATTTTTATTACTTTTTATAAAACGTTGCTATTCGAGGTATATTAATATTAAAATATTATTCGATTAAATATGGTGATTTAATTATCAAACTATTAATATAACAATTATAAATATTAAATATTAAAATTTATATTAATAAGAATTCCATATTTTATCACGTATATCATATAATCAAATAATTATCAGAAATTTGTAAATACTCAAGGATTATTATCATTTGAAAAACAAAAATCGAATAAAAAAAATGCATTTAGTTAATTACTCGTCTACCATATATATTTTTTTGTGTATTATGAAATTAGTTTCTTGTAATTGTTTAGTACTACTGTAATTTCGAAAAAAATACTCTGCGTATTCACCATATAATACCAATCTACGTCTAAAACCACCTAAAACATTTAGAATAATGTTCCTACCAAAAGAATTTATAAAGTGTACAAAATATAAATAAATAATTAAGTTATAACGATTTTAAAATATTAAATTATTTTAACATGTAAAGTGTAAGGATTTAATATTCCAAAAGTATTAAAATCGTTAAATATACACAAATATTCAATAAGTTCGAACCTAAAATTGTTTTCGCTAAAGTAAGAGATTTTCTTTTTTAAATAAATACTAATTTACAAATAATATTTTTGACAAAAAAATAAATTATTATGACCCGTTATTTATTATGTCTTCATCGACAATTTTTGTTTGATAAAATACACGTAAATTTACAATATTTATTTTCAAGTGAAATCAACACAATATTTTTTGTACGAGACAAATTGCATTTGGATATAATAATATCGTTGACAATAAATACAAATAAATTTTGAATGACTATTAAAAATAAGAAAACAGGCTTTTAAATATAAATTTAGTAATTGATATAAGTAGAAAAGAAATTCGTTCTATTCTGGCATAAAAAGTTCTTGCACTTATTTAAAGAATTAACGATGTCATTTGGCACATTATTGGCGTGTCTTCGAATTTTTAACGAATACTGTCGAAAAAAGCCACCATAACTTAATTTGTAGTTGAACGAAAGATAAATACGTTTACAGTTTCTTCTTCATCATTTTCCATGTTACTTCTTTTCTCGAAACCACAATTTTTTACTGAATACAGATTGCCGTTATTCGTTAAATCTTTAGTAAAAATAATGTCTGAATCCACTCTTAAAAATTTGTCTAACGATATGACCTCAACAATAACAACATTTCGTCGGGGAAAATTAATATTTTTGTTTTCAAAATCTCTTAATCGATTTTGGGTTCATATAGTTATGAAATGTCAACGAATTTAATTAACCTTAACTAACCTAACATTTTTTCCGTACCAAATCAATTATATTCGTTGTCGAATGAAATAATGAGTAATACTATTGGAATATTATATCAATCGGAAATTGAGATTTCGTCAATAATTATGAACGGATGGGAGCATTGCAATCAAAATATCATATGTTATTTTGTCGAAATCGCTTATAGCTATTGGATTATATTATCATCAATAAGTGGAAAGTGGACGATAAAATTTAAGATTTTGTTTTTAATTTAAAAATATAAATTATTTTAACGTCGATATACAAATAAAGAGAAACTTATTTTTATCAAAAACTAACGTCAATATTCGTCCGTTCATTTTATACGGTTTCGAAAATAATATTATGGCAGGGGCTCCGAATAGCAGTTATTTAACTTTAAGTTTTTTCTATACGAAATTATGAATTTTTGTTTTTTTTTGATCAATTCGTATTTTATTGTTTCTAATTTTTAAACGTTTTGTTTCATTATTCATTGTTATTAAAAACAGAAACTGGAAATGCAATAAAAACCCAGGTATTAACGAAAACCAATTAAAAGTATTTACGTATCGTGTAATTTATTTTTATTCTCGTAAAACTCAATATGAATCCATACAACCGAACAATGAATTATTGATTTTACGTTTTATATTTTTAATATAAATTATGATTACAGAGATTACACAGAGCAATTTTCTAAACGAAAACGAATCGAACGTTTAGGAAGAAGGAAAAACGGAAAGTAATTTCTACTTGCACTATACACTGTAAAAAAGGTTGTACTTAACCGTAATGATAAAGTTCCAAAGAAAAATTTAAATATACCAGCAACAAAATGGGGAAATACATTGATCCCTGTAATGTTGTTTTTTTGGCATGTTGGACGAGTACTAGTTTTACATTTATTACAAGCCACACGGTGGTATACAAAACATACACGTAATCCTATATAATGTTATCCGTTATGCCTGTCGTTTTTCACGACGCAACGGGGACTTATAAAATAAAACAGCTTCCACATCGATCCGTTCTATGGTTTGTAGAACTATTTCTTTTTGTCGATACGCTAGTGGGAGTACGCGTAGCCATACGCTTCGAACTTACTTTTATTATTATTTTCCTATTTTACTTTATAGGAATTTAAAAAGAATAAATAATTTTATAGCCGAAGAGGACATAAAGTGAACAACATGCGCTAACCCAAGTCACGTAACCGAAATTTCGCGCACGCACATTTCGAAATTCGTGTACCCGAAAATACACAAATCCACCGCGATTATTTAATAATTTCAAATTCTCAGTCGCGGGTTATTCACAAAGTGTGTTTGAATCAACTGTTGTGAACGTGATTGAATCGTTTTTGTGCACGACAAACAACTATTTCTTAACAAGCCACTGTTGTGTGTTTAATCTGGAGGTGTTTTTTTATTATTTCGTTCATTAAACTTTATCGAATTCATAAATTTTGGGAACTACTTTGACGCGATAAGCCGTTTTTGTGGCAGTCCGTACGAAAAGTTAGACATACTGCAGGTATAATTTAAACTACCCAAAATACCAGTAATTTGTTAGTTTTGAATAGATGTTTACATGATAATAAAGTTGGTTATATATATATATATATATATTTATATATTTTGTTTACACAAAAACATATAATGTATTATCATTCAATCTACAAACAAAAAAATATTAAGTAACTTAAAACTATTACGTGTATTTTCATTCATTAAATTTTCCAAAAACATTCGAATAATTTAAAGCTATCTATATTATTATATTATTTTCAAGCGGTCGAATTAAGTAAACACGTTTAGTTTTTGCTACACATTTGTATGCGGTTCAAATTTTGTAATTATAATTATTGCCATTTATATACTTTAAGAATATTAATCGATATAAAATAAACTATAATTAAATTCGACAGTGAACAACATTATTTAAAATAATTCGTAACGAACGTCTGTTTATATATTTGTTTTTTAACGAATTTTGTCTTCTCGTTCGAAATATTTTACTTTGCTAAGTTCATCGAATCCTTTCTAACTTTGTTGATATTTTGATAATATAATGACAACCAATCATTTTAATTAAAAATAAGCATGTAATAATGTTTTTACATATTATTATATATCTGTAAAATTATATTCATTATGACGATACAATTTTTATATTCGACCATAGAGAGTTTATTTACTTTATATGCATTTTTTGTGTCTCGATGCGCTTATTATTTTCATTACTTATTATTATGTTAAAAAATATGTTCTGCTCTATAAAGAATACCTGGTGGCAATAAAATGCTATAAAACATACAGGATAATACTCTTATAATCCATTGAGGATCTCTTACCATTCCACTGATTCTTTAAAAATAAATGTATCCGGAATCGAGAAGTAGTAGTTGTGTTTTGCGGTCCAACAATTGGTTCCACATTTGAAAGGCTAATAAAATTGACTACGTATGCGAGATATATGGTTTTATAATTCCAATAATATGGTAAGCATATTTAACGGCAAACACTATTGGCAATAAACGTAGTACAGTAAAATCATAACACGAAAAATTTCAACACGTTTTAACAATAAAACAAAAATATTTTTACTTTCTGGATACTCGTGTATATAAATGAAGATATATATATATATATCAGGATTTGCAAACGAATTTTTAAGGTTAATCCATGGCAAATCTGTGTATTATAAAGTATATCGTGTATTTTATATTTATTAATTTTGGAATTTTTATTGTAATGCTGTTAATGTACGTGATTACGTGGCACAAAAGAAAATCGTTTAAAATGTAGATTGGCTAATGACTCAATAAATTAGGGTAATAGAATATTATTTCGGACATTTATGGGAAATGCTTTAAGGATCTTGGACTTCCTTATTTGCGTATTATATTTTAAATATCCTGTGAGTGTAAACTCATTCAAAATTATATTATATCCTAAAATTTAAATGAAACCTTTTATGTTATGATTATGGTTTCTACGCCAACAATGTCTTTGTGTAAATAATCTATTAAATAGTTTATGAATAAATTACATTTGTATGTAAGTTGGCGTTACCTAATACGTTTTTTATAATGATGAGATCTTAAAAAAATTCAAATGCAAATTAGACATTGGGTTTGCTTTATGAATTCAAAACTTCTTACTAGGTTTTTTTGACGTATCGAAAAGTAATCGTTTTTATTTTGGTGCATAGTCATTGCCCAAACAAGTCGTTCAAAAAAAAATTTTCATTTTAAACTCTACTCAATAAGGTAATTTTCTATTATAGACTAATCGACGGTAGAAATTTAAAACAATAAAAAAAAAACAATAATTGGCAATATAAACGGAAACTCGGCCTCTCGTAACTTCTCCTTGTAAATTATTTAAGATACCTTCCCGTAATAATCGTTATCCAATTGTTCCTCGTAATATTCTCGATATAATCTTATCAATTTAAAATTTAACTAAGGCTACCAGGTACTTTATTTAATTTTATATAATTTTGTTCTTCATTTAATCCACTTTGTTTTTGTTTTAATAATTGTTAAGCTGTATTAATTATTATTGAAAGCTAAAAAAAAAATTTGATTATGATGAAAGTTAAAATCTAGAGATACTTTGATAAATAAATACAAATAATAAACTGCATATGGCGTATATGTTGTTAACATTTAAAATTTTTAACATCATGAAAGAGGTTATTCAAGTTTAGACATATATACATTTAAATATAAATAAGTAGTTATTTTTTTTTGTGTATGCTACTGTTAGTAAGCTATTTACTATAGTATTCCTATGAAGAAATTTAATATCTAAGATTACTAAAGTAAATAGTATTTGGTACATTTAGAAATATAAGAAAATAGGAATTATTCGACTGTTAGTAAATTATATGACAAGTGTAAAGGAATTATTGGTTACGTTGGTGATATTTGTTCGAAATACCGTTCTTAAGCTTTTCAGACAGTAAATATATTTTCTATAATATTTAAGAAAAAAACGCTGACAAGGAAATTTAGTTCTGTGGTATTTCTAGTGTTTTACAAAAACATTTCGAAAAGCACCAAACCACGTTCAAATGTTTAAAAACGAAACGCTTAATTTAAATTTGTCACTGGAATCTATAATTACACGTTAAATTTCGTGGAACAACGCTTTAAATTATTATCGAAAACATTGTTCTTAAGATAATTAACAAACTAAACGTAGGTAAATTATGCTATTAATATTAATGAATACTAAAATATATTTCCTAAAATAATAACAATAAAATTTGGCTTACATACAGTTTCATTTTTTAACATTAACCATTCCTATTAATACGCTACAAAAACGGAGACAACTATTAGATAAAGCGAAAATATTTGAGAATATTGAAAAGGTATTTAAGAATAAATTTTGAACTAAATTTAACAAAGCTGTTGTTAATTAAAATAATGGCCATCAAGTTCTTAAACATTTTTTAAACATGTTATCAGATAATCGTTAAAACATTTTAACTTGAACATGGATTTCCAAATGTTCTTTCAATGAATGCATTCGTGTACCTAAAGATGCGCTGTAATAATTCAATAGCAACAAATTATTTGTATATGAAATTATTAAAATATTATGTTAGAAGGAATAATGTTATATTGAGTTATAAGCACGAGACTACTGGAGTCATTTATTCGAGAATTGATTAAACATTTTTTTTTTAAAAAACGATTTGACAAAACAAAAAAATTATGTGCTCATTTTGTATCGACGTTCATTTATTATAGAATGGACCAAATTAGAAATAAAAATGTATATTTAAATAATTACAAGAAAAAACCCGAAAATAAAATTGTTCGAACACCACTTTTGCAATTATCAACGAAATTAACGGCAAAGAATGCGTGAATATATCAAATATTTAAATGTTCGTAACATAAAGAATCACATTTAATTATCGTTTGTGTAAGAAAAATATTTTGTTAAAAAAATGTCATGGACTGAAAAAGAGGCTACATTCACATTGGCATTGAACAATGTGCTCAGCATTGAGCCTTTTTTTACTCTTTGCAAAAGGGTATCACTAAGTATATGTTTATATATAAATAAGGGTATTTCTATATATTTTATCTTTTCTTCTCTTAATTTTTTAATAGAAAATTGTTAGACATTGAAATGCTCTTTTGGGTTTATTGAAATAATAATTTGATATATGTGTGAATATAGGTTTTTGGTTTTTTAAATATTTTTCGTCCCGTACGTTCTATGTATTTTACAATAATTGTATCAAACTATAAGTCATCCGGACGATTTTAAGTATGATGTAATAAAACTACTTACAGTTATTTTGATACTTCGAATTACAATAAATATTTAAGTCATCCTAGTCCTATAATATTATCATTTATCCTTTGTGTTTGGCATTGGATTACATAAGCGTTAGTGTAACTAAGTTCATTAAAAATTATTTCGATAATGGGATAGGCGAGCGTTTTTTGTTTGAAGTTATTGCGTCAAATTTACATAATATTTAATATATTTACATTCGGGATATATGTATAAGTTTACACGCACTATTGTTGACTGTGGATTACGCTGTACAATCGTTTTCTAAGATTGTATTGGACAAAATCGAAGACTATTTAAATACAAAAACATATGTAGATATCTTATTAATTAAAGTAGTTTTCAAAGAAAAAATATTCAAAATAAATATAATTTAAACACTATAAGTTATATCTAAAATAAGACTGACCTTTCCTACTAATCTCTTTTGTAGCGATTTGGTAAAATACGTGACAATATTTAAAAATGCTATTGTAATTCATTTTAAGTGGCATGCGCAAGTTTATAATTAAATTAATAATTTGTTTTATTTTCGTTTTGAATAAATTCTAATATTTTAGTGCATATTAAACCATTTAGGCGCGTCATTTTCAAGACAATACATATAACATATAACGACTTATTAGAGTTACATTTTTCGAGCATTGTTATTTATTTTAAACACTTTTGTAAAAATGTTTAAGATAATTTTATCTAGAATAGTTATAATCTCATGAGTAATATAAGACGTTAATATTTTTCAGTCTGTTATTTAGAAATTTAAATTTAATTCTCTAATTATATATATACATAAATATTTTAAGTACTTTTTTGACGTTTAATATAAATATATTTTTCTTAAATTTTTATGAAAAAAAATATTTTAAAACTAAAATGCCTTCGTTATAATATGTAAATAAAATATTTTTAACGATAGATAGTGCCTTAAACTACATTATTTGTGTCTCGTACATTTTTGAATACTCATTAATAACTAACATTTTATAATTAAAATAATGGTAATTATGAAATATTTAACTCCATTATTATCAAATATCCAATAATATATTTTGTTTGCTGATGACAATTTCTTGAACATTATTGAATTTAATTTTTTTCATCAATCATTGTCAAACGCAATTTATGAGTGATGACTTCTCTATTATGTTCACTTAATGTAAATTATGTTCCCAAAAGTTGATTACACAATATATTTTCATTTTTCGAATATAATATTTAATGTTCCTTTTTCAATATGAAACACGATATACTCACAATGATGAAATATGAGGATTTAATATAAAATGTATCTTTTGAGTTTGTAAACTCATTTAAAATCCATTACTTTATTGTATACAATAAACTATTCTTTCTCACATAACCACTATTATTATATTGTTATTTTTATTACCAATTAAATATTTTTATTATCGTATAAGTTAATGAGAGAATATTGTTTATATTGCTAGTTTTAAATGTGACAAAATACTAATTCAAGAAAGTATTTATTTGATTTAGGACGATTTGTTGACATTTATATTTTAAATATGTATTTTAAATGCACGAATATACATAGAGTGGCAATTGTAAATGTTGTTTTGACTCGAAAAGAAGAAAAATTATGTTGTCCACCACAACGGAATCTCTTGCCACTTATTTACTCAAAATGAATAATGTTATGCGTATTATTTCAAAGACTTCATTAACAATTAATATTAACGTTCAGTAGTATAAACGGCGCAAACATTTGTCCTAAGATCATTGGGAATTATTTTTCATAAAATGTAATTTTAAATTTCATCGTTAATAAATAAATGATAACGGGTAAATTCACAACGTACTTTTTCGTTACACAAAATAACGTTAAAGCACAATTTAGAAATTGTGGTTTAATTGTTTACTTTACAAAACGTATTATAGGTTAATGTGGTACGATTGCGGGACGCGTTATTGTTTTGCACATCATAAAAATCGTACGAGCTGTAAAATGCTATTGATGGCTCGATAGACCATCGCACGGCTATCCGATTAGGCAATGTGGTCACACATAATGTCAGCAGAAGTATAGCCAAAACATGATGACGTATTATATTCGATTTTCTCAAAAACCATTGTCAAATGATTACTGTCACTTCTATTTCGTCGCACTGAGTGTTGTATGTCAATTTTATTGAGCTCGAAAAGTGTAAATAGAACAAAAAGTCAAGAAAATGAACTACTGAAAATTCGTACAATACCCACCGCCGGCCAGATTATATCGGGAGATACTCCGGTCTCTGTTTACGCCAATTATTTTTTGGATACATTTCTGAGAAGTATAACAAATTGCCCAATATTTTATTATAAAATAAACGTCTTGAACTGTTTTTTTTATATTAAGAATACCTTCAGTATACCAAAAAAAAAAATACAGTTATAACAATTTAAATAATTAGATAATATTGAAAACAATTTTTCTGTTTTTGCCTAATTCAAAATTTGGTATTTATAAATTATAGTCGTTCATTTTTATCGATTTTATAAAAAAAACAATTTCCAATAAAAATCAAATATTTACATTATAGGTTGCTAAGTTAAAATTTTTTTGTAAACACTTGCCGGTACTATAATCTAACAAGTAAAATTACCAAGTCGTCTGTTACTCGGAAAAAGAAATAATGTATGGTAGCAAATATATATATTTAAATACTAACACGATCAATATTAACTTTAGAAATCTCATATTAATGAACAATTAGGATGGCTGAACAAACGTATAATTTCTGTATACGAATTCCAGAAATCTAATATTATAAAATAGTTACGCGCAATGGGTATTTTAAAATCTCCGTACCTTCTGAAATATGATCAAATTATACGAACATATCTATATTATAATAAAAAATGAATGTATATATAAGTGGTGAGAATAACAATTAGGATGAATATTGGTTTTCTTTATAAAAGTACGAAACACATACATTTATTAACTTTCTGTAATTTTTCTTTTGTAGGTACTTGTCAGGAGTATGAATTATATACGTAGGTATTGCATATGTGTCATATTTTCTCTATGCCAATGGATCCGTTTGAAGCTTCTGAATTAATCTTTCTGTTATTCAAAAAAGTAATCACGAAAAACTTCATTCAATCTAACACACACACAAAGATTGCGTAATTTATTTTGTTTATTTTATATTTTGTTGTTGATACAATTCCCTGGAAATGTTATGTTTCAAAGATTGCATATCCTTTCCAATCGATTTACAATCAAAATAAATTATCACTATAAAAATATAAAGCTTACATTACTATAAAACTATACTATGCAAATCATCTAATAATTCCGGCGAATGTGAATTGAACGATAAATATTTTGATTTTCAGAAATAAATTAAAGATTATAAATTATTAAACAAATCGAATTTAAAGATTATTTTTTGATTGTAATTATTATGAAATAATTATTCTTGCCATGTGTGTTTTACAAAATATAATATTTTTCTATTTTAGTATAAAGAACCCTAAAAAACAGAATATTTTGATTGATGCAAATAATAAACTACGATAGATCACCGCATACAACAATTTAAATAAGCCCAATAACATAGTATAGATGCTATACAATCATATTCATATATGACAGATTTATAGGTATCCATGAAATGTTTTTATCGAATGTCACCAATATAAATCTTTCGCGAAATATATTAAAGTCGAATGCATTTTGTTTTCCATTTCTTTCTGGGAAAATAATTTATTTCCGAGGAGTTATATTCGGTGTATGCCCACCTCATATAAAAATTGTTATTATTCGTTTATAAGTTTCAAATGAATAATTGTTCCTACGTATTTACTTCAAATAAAATATTATCTATTATATTTACTTATGTTTGCTGTCACGTTATACAAGTTATTTTTGTGAGTGACATTTTATTTATTGGAAATTAAATATCAATACATAGTCATTTGACACCTGAAATATGCGAGTCAATATTCCTACGTATAACGTGGAGTAATTTCATACCTAACTACAGTAATTTTAAAGTGATAATATTTGTGTCTGTATACTAATATTTTTTTAAAGTAATAACTGTTTTAATATTTATTTTTAATCCTAATGGATAAGTAATTCTGTAGTATTTAAACTTAATTGGAGTATAGTTTTTTTTATTTAATTAACCGTAATTAGCACATATTTGTACGAATTATAGTATACGAAATATTTATCGACAATATTAAACTAGTATGCGTCGTGGAACAAAATTCGTCAGTTTCATTTTTATCGACGCTATTATTTTTATATTAAATCAATTTGCTATAAACAATTTATCTTTGTTTATCGTGACATCGTATTTTATTGCATTGGCGTAATTGCCAAATGCGATGGAAAATTAAATCGAAATATAAGTTCTCTCGGCTTTAACATTTAGTGGCAATTCAAATTAAGAAGAGGGTGTTAGATTTTTTATCGTTATTTTCTCTCATAAAAAACGTCGATAATAATTAGGATAAATCGACCGAATTGCTCGATTATATGGCCAATTGGAATCGATTATATATGACCAGTAATTCCAATTAATTCCATCGTTAAACCTTCTCCCTTATTCTCTGATATGACATTAATGTTTACATTGGTAGATGTTTTTATGGTACATACTGATTATAGTAGGACTTCTTAAAGTTCTTGTGACTATACACGGGCCTGCGTGCTTATGATTGCCGAGTGTGCAATCACATCAGTGGAGGAACGTCCTGAAAAACTTTCGTAATCTTCATAAGTCCCTGTAATCCTGGTTTTCTACGTGAACAAGTTTAACGAATTTAAACAAAACGATTTTGCTTATGGAAATATCCAAAGCACTAAGTTCGTGTACTGGACTATCATTAAACTTGTCTTTGATCAAATTTTTAATACACAACATATAGCGTATAACGACCTCTATAATTTGACATAATAACATAGGAACCTATATAATCCTACTGATTAATATACGTAAATAAGAATCTAAGTTAACTTAACAGAATTAGGCAATGGATTATTAAACAATTCTTAACAATTCTTAATGAATTTTAAAAATTAGTTAAAACGAACATTATTAAAAAAAAATGTTATAAGCAATGTTTAGTTTCAGTTTATGTTGTCCGTAATTCATTTATTTGTATGGTAGTTGTATTTTATGTGTAAAAAGATCAGAACATTTATATTCCAAGAATTTCTAAGTAGCTATGGTATATTTTGCAAATTAATAGACACAAAGTTTCCAGAATGTAGCTTGTATTTATATATTAAACAAAAATAATATATTTTTTCTATTCATTAAATAATCTTTTCAAATTAATTTTATGTTTTTGAAAACTTTCCTACAAAGTTAATTTTTTATTTAAAATACAATTTAAATATTTTCAAAATAATAAAAAATTATATATTTATATATATACACTTACTATAAAGCGACAATAATCTTTTATATTTATGTATATATTATTTTCAAAACAATTTTAAAAATTTTCACATAGTATAGCTAATATAAACAATTGGGTCGGAAAAAACAATATAATTAGATATCGATTCTGAGAAACTAAATTTAGCGGATAAAATATAAAAAGGAAAATGCTTAAAGTAAAATGTAATTAACAAAACTACACTCAAAATGTATACTTTTTTATTTTCTTCAAATAATTTTATAATACATTTTTATAGTCAATTTTTATTAAGTACCAGTTCTTACGATTTTGATGGAAAAAGGTTGAATTTCCAGAAACGAAAGAGTGACTAGGATATTTCTAAGTACTTTGAAAAATAATTTATGAATGTTCCTAGTCAAAAACGAGTTAAATCTAAGAAATTATGGATTAGAAGTAAACGAAATACCGGCAAATAATTTTGAATCAAATTTTATATATTCGCAAAAATCTATTTCTGAAAATCGAGTTAAAATCGGTTTTTTTGTTATCATAAATTATTGAAAATATATTATTAAATTAATAATAACGAATTTGTTTTTTAATAATATGTTCGTTATGTACTTTAACAAAATTATAAAATAATTCGTTTTCTTAATTTCTATAAAATAATTTTTATCGGTCACTGATGCCATAATGATGACGATGAAATTTCCATATTGTGTACCAAACATTATTTCATAACGAATTGTTGTAGATTTATTTTTTATTTCTTTATTTTTAATTAATTAAAACATAATTATTTAGTGAACAATATACAAATAATAATTATATTCGTACAATTATTGTACAGGATATTATAATAAACATAAAAATGGCATAAAGTTTAAAGGTACATATTCATTGAGTATTAATTATTGTTTTACTACATTTTGTTGTTATCACGATTGTTCCACGAAAACAAGTTTTTGTTTGTTTGTCCGTGAGTCACATTAAATTAAAATGAACTACAAAAAAAGTTTTAGACATTTTATTTTCAAGACCAAACTGTCGTTAACGATTTGATGCTATAATCTATATAGAAACTTTCCTTATACAATCATGATACGTCATGACATGTTGAACACAAATAAGATTTTTGTCTGTCGTTTTTTTTTTTAATTAAATATTGACTTCCTCGTTCAAAAATCATTAACCATCGTTAAACCGAAATCAAATTATGGAAAATAAATAAAAAACCGTTTTTATTTAAACGCTAAAAAACCCGGTGAGGAGACATACATGGACACATAAATTTCATATTAAAAACAAAAATAGAAATTCTCTGTAAACCCATGCTATTAGATATTTTTTAATGAGATGTTTTAATCTTTGTTAAAAATATTAACAAGACAGTTATATTCTAGAAATTAGCCTTCTAATTTCCGATTAATAAAAGAAAAAGTTTTTCTCTGTAACAATATATAAGGCCAAATCTATATATTAAAAATACTTATTTTTGTTTATGAGACATCCGGCTGATATAAGAACAAAAAAAATTACAGACATTTGTTAAAATTCAATGTATAAATTAACAGTATTTTTCTCTTTTATTTTATTTACATACGTTTTGTATAAAAAATACTTTATGTTTCAATTAATCAATGTTACATATTGTTTATTTCAAATATCCAATTACCATATTTTAACAATGATATCAGTACTTTTTAAAAGCAACATTTTTATTATAATAAACAATTTTGTTTTTATGAGATTTCCAACGCCGTTTAATTTTCAATGTATTAAAAACAAATAAAGTAAGTAATATATTGTAATTATTTAATATTAATTGCTCTTAAATATTTTATTCGTTTGTTTAAGCGAAATTTAATAAAGATATTGAGAAATTTGGTAAAAGTTATTAGAATAATATACTTTCACCTTATATTAATATTCAATGATTATAATAAGTTTCTGTTAAGAAATATAAGGATCGAGGAAATTAAAGATTTAATACTATTGGATGTATTGTTTATGTAAGTTTTATAATGGCGTAACGTATATTGTTTATCTGAAAAAAATAACTACACATTTGTGTCGTTTATTTGATTGTATATATCGGTTTTGTAGAGTAATATTTCCGAAAGGAAGACGAAAAATTAAGTTTAAGGAAATATGTCGTATTCGATATGTGGGTTAATGACGATTTTATTTCAAATATATTATCCATGAAGTATGTAGACCTGTAAAAACGCTACCATTGTAAGGATTAAACAAAAATATATCACTAAATTCCAAAATATTTAATTAAATCTAATATTTAAGCGTATTATCTATTTATTGCTGTGATATTAATGTAATTATGAACAAATGGGTTATTTTCGTCTTCATGTATATAGGTGGGTAATAAACGCTTGAGTGTATAATGAACATTGCCACACGAATAAAAAATTTTAATATTTGTTTTCGTCTTAATAAACATTATTACTTCTACGAAAAAGGTTATGCATTTAGAAATCGGACAAATTTTCTAAAAAACTATAGATACGTCAATAGTTAATAATAATATTATTGTTAGTTACACGTTGTACATAGCAGATGTGTTATTAATTAGAAAAAGTGTATACTTGTGTTGTAAAAATGATGTAAATTTATAATAATAAACACATAATTTTTACTTATACCAAAGTATGTTTTAATATTACAGTAATCTAGTTGCCTAGTCGTCTGGTTTTATATAAATTACACCGTGTTTATAGATATGTGATTTGAAACCAAATTAACTTGGCCCACGTGAACATACTTGATTTTCTCTGATATACAATATTCGTAACATATATATATGTGTATGTGTATGTGTATGTGTATGTATACAACATATAAATTTTAGGAGCTCAAACACGAATTTGACATATTGACACGTACAATTGACATGGAGCAGAAGATACTTCAATAAGGAGCCTATATAAATAGTGTTTATCATTTTACCTTATTTTTTTCATATATCGAAAAAAATAGCATTATTTAAAATTAAAATTCAATTTTATTGCGATAACATGTATAAAAAATTGTGTAATATTTCTTATAATTCCTAAATTCATTGACAACATCATTAATAAAATTTTTTTTTGGAACGATTGATATGATTATTACTAAACTAAAATTTTCATTAAGAAACATACTATTTTAATTACGGTTTTCTTTATAGACATTTAAATTTTTTAAATTATTTTCAACTGATAATTCACAACTTATTCACTGAAATTATATTCAAATATAAAGGATACGTTAATTTTAAATTAAATAAATTATAATGAGTATGTAATATTTTAGATTATATTTCTCAATATTGTGATATCAGAATTTTTTAATTTAAAAGATATTTTTATGCATCTTTTAATTAAAAATAAAAAAAATTTAACTTATAAATGAATATTTCTAAAGTCATTAAAATAATAGTATTAACTGCATCAATTTATCAAATTGTCCTTATCCTCAGTACTATAAGAAAATACATTCAAATATGCTTTTATTTTTTTTCTAGTTTACATAAAATAATATATTTTGTACAGAAATATTAAATATTGTAAAAATGTATATGTAAAATTTTCGTTTGTTTTTTAAATTTATTAAAACTGATTAATTTTATCTTTAAGTTGCTCAGGGAATTCTAAATTTTAATCAAAATCTCTGTGTGCGCTATATAATAAGCTATGTACAATCTGTGGGTTAAATTATTACAAAATATCAAACGATAAGCTCTTATATATATATATGATATATGGTGTTTATTAATAATTATATTCTAATTAATGTCAGAACAATATATGAAAGCGCTGATTTTAATCATTAAAAAATATAACAATAAAAATAATAATAATAAATGTAAATTTATAATTTTTGACATAAGTTAAATACGTAATATTGTAAACAATTAATGCAGATTAAATGCACTTAGATATTTTGAAAACATAAATTTCATAGATTAAATGAATTAATATTGATTAGTATAGTAAAAATGTGTATTCATTATTACTTTAAAAAAAATTACTTAAATAATTTTTACTTTTATTAACAAATGATTGTATTAACTATTTCTTCTCATTTCACTTTTTAAGTCAAAAAAATTTATTATTTGAGTTGATTCTTAAAATTATAAACTTAAATAAATTGTTTGCAACAAATAAAGTTTTATAGATATTAATTTAAGTTTTTTGTATAATAAAAATGAATAAGAAGTTCAAAAAATAATTTTTCGAGAACTCAATTTCAATTTTAAATTTAATTAAATCTTAGTATTTACATCATGAAAATATTCGATTATTTTTTAATGTTTGTTTGAATACCTATTTACATTTTAAATAAGTGACGAATAATCATTTTAGGTATTATGTTTTATTTTTGACAATATTCTAAAAAAATGAAAAATGTTTGTTTGTTCAGAACACCATCTTCTTCAAACTACAATATTTCAGGAAATATACATTTTTCACAAAATATAATGATTTAACCTATAGTTTAAATTATTTCTAAGTATTATTTTTTAAGTCGACGATAAAACGGAAATAGGAAAATTTGAAAAATTGTTTTACCTAAAACAATAATGCTGGGTAATAGGAAAATAATTAAAAATGTATTCAAACAACATTAAAAATGGCGAATTATATAGAAAATAGAAATTAAATTTATTAGTATAAATTGATAACCACAATAGCATGCTTTGGAATAGTTAAAAAATATCATATCTAAAATACATACAATCCAATCCATTGGATTGTACATTACAATATGTGGTTATATAATGCGTTCATAATATTTGAGTACTTTTAAATGTTTGTAGTTTTTATTAGTTTATACTAAGAAATTTTTATCAATGAATCATAAAGAATTATTTGTGCTAAACTTTTTTTATGCATTCTATTGGAACTCAACGAGTGGATTTTCGGATATTCATAATTTATGAATATTTTTTTTCCCTTTTCTTCCTATTACACTATTTAACCCCCAGAATCGAGTAATTGTTTACATTCAATTCACGTATTTATAATTTGTCATAAAAAAGTTTAACTAGTTAAATCGAATGCATTTTTAAATCTCACACATAACTTTATTAGTAAAACTTATTTTTGTGATTTAATTGCATGATATCATATAATACAAACTATAAATATTAAGATTATTGAAATAACGGTAAAAATTTGTTTCTAAAATTGACATATTGTTTAATATAAACACTTAAAATTGTTTATATAAATATCATCAAAACTTAAAATTTAAATAAAAATAATAAACGATTAAAAAATATACGGAAATATTTAGTATAAATGATAAAAACTATAAAAACTGGATTATGATTTTAAATATTATTTTTAAGAATAAATAATTATAAATTACAAACTGTTATAATAACATTTTATTTAAAAAAAAAATATTAATATTTATTTATCGGCATTTATCAAAGACTTTCTATAAATTTACTCACTATTTTTTTCCTTAATTAAAACATAAGAAAATCGGTAAGTTATAATATTAAAACTTACCGTTTATTCATTTAAATAGATAGTATTGTATATTCAACTAAAGATATTTTTGTACAAATATATCGTATAAAATATATAAAAAAATTGGAATTTATCATTTAAGTAATAAATCTATAACGAATTCATTACCAAATATACATCGTACTATTCAATTTTAAAACGTGCATCTCTAGTTGTTTATTTGATCACAGTATTGTTTACATTCGCCGCGGGACATATAACAAACTAATGATAACAAAACAGTTAATATAAAAATAGCGCACTTAAACGTACATTTATGTTATTGTTGAATGTTAAAATGTAACGAAATATGCCTTTAGCTGGTGCGGTTGAATGAACGTGTTCGATATAAAATTTTATGAAACTTCGTCACCGGATGTTACATAAAAGGTTAACGTCTATAAATGCGTTCGTTCTATTATAAATTACTGCTCAACGTGAATCTGTGTTCCATCATTGCCCTTTTTGGTTAACACGAGTTATGCGTGGTATACAATTGCCGGATTTAGTTTGAGATATGACGCTATATGGTTGAAATCTAAACATGAAATTGAATTCGAGTGCGTAAACATTTAATATATTGATATATTTTGAAAACCACAAGTATTCGTCATAACATTGTAATGGAATTCGAAGTTCACAGTTTCTTTGCCCATGAGCTAATCAATTAATTATATGTATTAAAATTATATTCTTTTCTTCCGTCAAAGATAATTTTATATAATTTTTTTCTATATATTCCCCAATCAATTTTTGGTTACGAATTAAAACTGAATGTTAGTTGTCCATCACTTTGTAATAACTTAAAAAATAAATAAGAGGGTAAATTAAAAGAAGCTGTGTAATTCGAATACTTCTTTGATGTTGAAACGCACTTCGGATGTATTTTAATAAGTACGTTATTTGTGTGTATGATATTTTCTATCAAATTATAGGTCATAATAAATGTTGAAAAATCGGGTTCGATAATTTTGTTTTTAAAGTTGTTAAATAATATCTTTGCCCTTTTGTATACGGCATATTTTACAATAATTTGTGTCATCGTTCTTATTAGAATGTGCTCCAGATACATTTTAATGAGTTGTAAAAAAGCTTCATAAATATGTTTCTGATTAGGTAATATAGGCGAGTTTGAATATTTTTTATGGGGTTAATTGTCAGTATATCTAAATTTATATATGCATACCATTACACACTATTAGAAACGAAAGAAACAAGGCACTAGGGTGACTTCAACATATATTTAATTGATATAATTTCAAGCATATTTGTTTCAAATTGTATATAGTATTTCAGAACACTTATATAAGTTATGCATTTTATGTTATTAATTATTATGATAAATGCAATTAAAACGGGTAATATAATAATTTCATTATTCTATTTCAATATTTTAAAATTTGAGACGTAAAATAGTGTAATGATATTTACAATTATTTTTATATTATGGTATTGTACGAATAGTATGATAATTCATAAAAAATATATTGCTATATTATCACAATATAATATAACAAACCATTAAGACTTTTGCAACTTATAAAGTCATTTTATCATTTTACACCTGTTTAGTAGAAACTTACTTGCGTGCGTAATATAAATCAACTGAAGTTTCGGAAGTCTAGTACTGAAATTACTAAGCCAGTTGTTTAATTGTTTTAACTTAATTCAGAGAAATTGAATTTAGTGAGAGATTCGCTTGTTCCCTAAATTGTTTCCATTTTTAATATACATATTTTAATTATTTTAAAAGAGTATCTTGAAATGTAAATTTTGTACTTAATTATATTATATAAAAATATTAAACAAGAATTTATCATAAATAAACGAATATTTGTAAAGGAAATGTAATATTTTAATATATTATAAAAATTAATATGTATTTTGAATTTCCTTTAAAAATAAGACTAAATTATTACAATATTATATTGTAATATTATAAATATATATTAATTGTTAAATTATTTGTAAAAATTTGTATTTATAACGACGAAAAAATAATAAATTAAATGGTTTAAAATTTAGTTTGCTCAATATTTATTATAAATAAAATTTTATGTACGATGAAATGTCATTTGTAATGAATATGAAAGCATGAACGGTTAATATTATTTTATAAATTAATATAAATATACATTGACTATTTTAATTTCATAAGATATTTAATAAGTTTAATATATTTATAATGAACAAAATTTCCAACGGCTAATCCATAAGTAGTTGTATGTGTAGTTTCATTTGATGTTTAGCTTTTTATTTTGAATTTAGTAAATAAGAACTCTAAGAAAGTTTTTTACAATGTATAACTAAGCTCTAGATACTCTTAAATGTTATCAATAATATTCTGTGGTAATATTGTTTTGATATTTATCAGTTATCTATTCTGTGATTTTTACATTTTAACGGTCAACCTTTTAAATTTATTCTATTCTGTGAAACTTAATAGAATAAGTGAATTATTAAATCAAAAATTGATTTATGAATAATTTATTTATTTACAAAAAAATGTTTTTTTGTGGGTATGGTTATACTGATTTTCCTCCTGAAAAATAGTGAATTCATTTATCAGATTTATCAATATTTCTCACATAATTCATTATCAGTGTCCATTCTGATTAATCTATTCTGTAGTATAACCTTAAGAGAACTTAAGGTATTATTAAGGATATCCCAAAATATAACAAACATACATTTATGAAATTACTGGGATTAAAAAATATTTTTTTTGTGAAAACGTAATACAAAGTTTAACTCATTCGTATATAACTCGCGGTTACAATCCACTGATACTTGATTTTAGAAGAATGAATAAGAAACAGAACACGAATATGATTATTACTTTTATCATATATTTGGGCTTCGGATCGTAAATATTACGGGAGTGTTATTACAATGGCCTCGTCGATTGAATTATCATTTTTTTTTTAAGCGTCAGTGACGACGAAAGCATCAGCTGCGAAATTCATTATATGCGATGGAAAATGCTCACGTTAGTGACGGTAATGTTTTTTTAAACTTTGATACTCAGAACGCCCCAACGATAGAGTACATATTTTATGACAATTGTACGTAGAGATTTTTTTCAATATATTCGATGTTAGGTTTATTTATTCTTGGTAGAAACATTATTAAAGGACGTGGTTAATTGTAAATATTCGTTACTAAAATATTAGTTAAAGATTTGTGTATAGAGTGCATTTCATTTTTATTCTTTGTCACCAGAATATGGTAGTGATAAAAATAATATGTCGGTAACTGTTAATCCTTTGTAAAAAAGGAAACCAAAAAAACATAATAAAAACATTTTAAGGGAATATCGTAACAGCTGCATTTCAGGCTAGTTTATTTTTAAATACTTTATACAAAAAACCAACATTACCCTTTCACGTTGTTTCTGTCCGTTCTTTGTAATTAAATTCGTATTTTTTTACGTATAAGTTAACATATTATAATTATTATTCTTTGAAGTCCTGAATAGTACGCACGCAATGCGATAACGATATTTATCGTTTAATTTCGAATTTATATTAGCTATAATATTATCGAATAATTAATACGTGGAAAGAACAATTGCGTTGAAATGTATCAAAACCACCGTTAACTTTAAATAAAAAAGGGACGTGATTAATTTTTTGGCATAAAAAAACTTTACGATCGACCCAGATAGATATAAAACCAACTCTGCAAAAAAAAACTGGAGTTTCCACTCGGACATTGAGCGTATTTAAGCGGTTCTCGTTTGATGTTTTGTATACAAAAAAATAACGGCTTTATAGGCGAGCGCCGATGGCTAGGACGTATATCGTGTGTTTGACACATTATTATATATATATATACATGGACGTAAGACGAATTTTTCTCCGTATTTTCGTTTCGTTTATATTTTGGACCTCGCGTTACACCCGATAAGTTGTACGCTCGTTTTTCCGCATTTTCCACGTCTAAACGTACTCGTCGTTTATTCTTTCATTCCTAGCCGATTTCCGGACGGAGGATTGTGATAGGGCCCGAAATATCCGTCCGGATATGAATGTTTAATAGGACAGCAGCGCTTCGACGGTAGCGCAAAGGACGCGGATGAGAAGGAGGTGACGGCGATGGAGACGATAGTACCCTTTGGCGGAGTTTTCCGGCCCGCACTGCCACCGCCTGGTCGACGGATGGACAAACGGCGTCGTCCCTGTTTTACGGGTACGCGCGCTCCATCGCCACCGCCACGACTACGCTGTTTTTCGCGCGAAACGCCGCCGCCGTCACCAACCCGACGGCATCGGCTGCGCGTACGATCGCCACCAGTAGCACACGGCACGAGGATGGCGCTGGAAGTCCGCCGCCGTTTCGAAACGATGGGCGTCCATACGATTGCGATGGCGGTGCTGATGATGTTGTTGCTGCTGCTCCTGCCGACGACGAAGACATTCATCGGGGTCGCGTGCCTATCCGACCCCACGCGTTATACCAACCAGTTCGCCGTAAGGGTAGCTGGCGGTGACCAGGCTGGACAAGCCGACAGGGTTGCCAGAAAACACGGGTTCATCAACCGTGGACAGGTCAGTGTCTTCCGCTCTTTTCTTAAACATTTTTACAACCATCGTTGATTCGCTTCTTTAATTGTTGTCGGACCGGTTTTTTCGAGTTACAACCGGTCCACGTATTTACGATATCAAAAGTACTCACTTCTAGCGTTCAACAAGTTTTGGGTGAATAAGTGCTTACTACGTATAATTCATCACTATAATACGATAGAGTAATAAATGAATGAAATTTTTTTTATACGAACCTGCTCGTATAAATTTAGATTATAAATATATATTTAGATTAAATATAGATTAAGCGAAAATAATCTTTAGCTATTCATTATTTTCCTTTATAATGAATTGATAAAGTAATGACTGTTAAGAAAATTATTTAAACAG